>JARQOD010005449.1:0-47930 GCA_033576555.1 Oophaga sylvatica
GATTCTTATGGTCCGTAAGGACCACCACCTGATGTTTGGCTCCCTCCAGCCAATGTCTCCACTCTTCAAAAGCCCACTTCATGGCCAATAACTCCCGATTACCCACGTCATAATTACGTTCAGTAGGAGAAAATTTTCGAGAGAAAAAGGCACAAGGGTTACTTTTAGAGGTCTCTGGATCTTTTTGGGACAAAACGGCACCTGCCCCAATTTCAGAGGCATCAACCTCCACCTGAAATGGCAGAGAAACATCAGGCTGCCGTAGAACAGGAGCAGAAGTGAATCTCTGCTTAAGTTCCTGAAACGCAGAGACTGCCTCCGGAGGCCAATTCACCACATCAGAACCTTTTCTGGTCAAATCAGTTAATGGTTTAACAATAACCGAGAAATTACCAATAAATTTACGATAAAAATTGGCAAAACCCAAAAATCTCTGAAGAGCCTTTAATGAAGTAGGTTGGACCCAATCACAGATGGCCTGAACCTTGACCGGGTCCATTTCGATAACAGATGGGGACAAAATGAATCCCAGAAATGAGATCCTCTGTACGCCAAAAAGACACTTTGATCCCTTCACATACAGAGCATTCTCTCTCAAAATCTGGAACACAGTTCGAACATGTTTCACATGAGAGTCCCAGTCATTAGAAAAAATCAAGATATCATCCAAATAAATAATCAGAAATTTGTCCACAAAATCCCTGAAAATGTCATTCATGAAGGACTGGAAGACGGAAGGAGCATTAGTGAGCCCAAAGGGCATCACTAGGTACTCAAAATGCCCTTCAGGGGTATTGAATGCCGTCTTCCATTCATCCCCGTGCTTAATGCGAATAAGGTTATACGCCCCCTGAGGTCAAGCTTGGTAAACCAAGTAGCGTTTTTCACCCTGGAAAACAGGTCAGAAATCAAGGGTAACGGGTATTGATATTTCACAGTAATATTGTTCAAGAGACGATAATCAATATATGGCCTTAATGAACCATCTTTTTTGGCCACAAAGAAAAAACCGGCACCTAAGGGTGAAGAGGATGGTCTGATATGACCCTTCTCCAATGATTCCTTGATATAAGACCGCATAGCGTCATGTTCAGGTACAGACAAGTTAAAAAGGCGACCTTTAGGGAATTTACTACCCGGCACTAATTCAATAGCGCAGTCATAGCTCCTATGGGGAGGCAAGGATGCAGATTTACTTTCGCTAAACACATCAGAAAAATCAATCAAAAAGTCAGGAACATCCTGAGCCTGGGGGGAGGCAGAAAAAACAGGAGTGTTGGTATTAACACATTGGCAGCCCCAACTGGTTACAGACACAGATTTCCAATCCAAAACAGGATTATGAGACTGTAACCAAGGGAAACCCAGCACGATAATGTCATGCAGATTATACAGAACCAAAAATTTGCAGCACTCCTGGTGATCAGGTTCAACCCTCATTATCACCTGAGTAGAAAACTGGGGTTTATTCTCAGCCAAAGGGGTAGAATCGATCCCCAGTAGGGGAATAGACTTCTGTAGCGGTATCAAGGGAAACCCACAACGTTTAGCAAAATCATAATCCATCAGGTTAATAGCTGCTCCAGAATCAACGAAAGCCTGAGCAGAAAATGAGGACAAAGAGCATATCAGAGTGACAGTTAACAAAAACCTAGTCTGAACACTACCCAAGACAACTGAGCGTGCAAAACGTCTTCCCCGCCTAGGGCAGACCGAAACAGCATGAGAGGCATCACCACAGCAGAAACACAACCCATTGCGCTCTCGAAACCCATGACGCTGTGCCCCAGACACCACTCCATCACACTGCATGGGCTCAGAAGCTGGCTCACAAGGCAACACCACTCCACGCATACTTCTCCGCTCACGCAAACGTCTGTCAATTTGAATCGCTAATGACATAGAATCATTGAGACCAGAGGGGACAGGGAATCCCACCATAACATCCTTTACATTATCTGACAGACCCTTCCGGAAAAGGGCTGCCAAAGCGTCGTCATTCCATTTGGTCAGGACTGCCCACCTACGGAATCTCTGACAGTATAACTCAGCGTCATAAGGCCCCTGATTTAATGCCAACAAGGCTTTTTCAGCTTGATCAGTGACATTAGGCTCATCGTACAATAACCCCAAAGCCTGAAAAAATGCATCAACATCACTCAAAACAGGATCCCCAGGTGTCAGGGAAAAAGCCCAATCCTGAGGATCGCCGCGCAGGAGAGAGATGATAATTTGAACCTGCTGCGCTGCGTTCCCTGAGGACTTAGATTTTAAGGCAAAAAACAATTTACAATTATTTTTGAAATTCTGAAACTTAGCTCGATCCCCAAAAACAAATCTGGCATGGGGATCCTAGGTTCCACAACAGGCAACCTAGCAAGATATGCAGCAATACTCTGAACCTCAGTGGCAAGCTGATCCACACGGCCAGACAACTGTGCAAACTCCATTGAGAGAAAAGATCCTCCCCAGCACCCAGAGATACAGAGGGAAAAAAAAAAAAAATGCAACAAATAGAAAAATATCTCTGACAACTCTGACAACCTTTTTTCTTTCACAATATTTTTTCCCTTCTGTGAGTACCATACAATTTTCAATTTTTTGGCCGGTGATACTGTTATGTTTCGGTAGCTGAGGAGTGCAGGTAAAAAAGGCAATACACCAGAGCAGTTGGAATCTATGAGATTGCAGTACCCTGACTAACCACCACAACTAGAGGCAGCCGTGGAGCGTTCCTACGTTGGTCCTAGACGCCTCGTCACAGCCTGAGAAACTAACTACACCTGAAGATAGATATAGGAAAGCTATCTGCCCCGGGGCAGAACCCCAAAGATAATAGAAAGCCCCCAAACATGTAATGGCGGTTAGACAAGATGAAATACTGACACAGACAGAAAATAGTATGAGCAAACGCTGGGGCCCAAACTAACTAAATAGAAAAGGATAGGAAGGGTACTTACTGCAATCCCAGAAAACCCTGAAAAGCGCCAACTCTACTAATTTCAAAAAAATACCTGAGATCACACGACCTCTACCACCTAAATTAGTTCTCTGGTGTAACAAAAATCAAAACAGCAGCCACTGAAAAAACTGGAAAAAGCAAAAGTACAAACATCAGTGGCTGAACAAAACTGAGAGGGCAGAAGCCCCCGGAGGGGACCCTGAAGGCCCCCACAGAAGTGCAGGACAAAATGCAAAAATATAGCACAAACACAAAAGAAGAAAATGTCTTATCTGTTAGCAGGAGATGCAGACACGACACAGCAGGCTACAAGGGAAACTGGAATAAAGGATTCAGACCAGAACAATTGATCACCGGCAACCCTGATGGGAAGGTAACTCCCTTATATAAGACCAGTCAGTAACACCTGATTCCCATTCCTCACAATCTTCACTGAACAGACCCGTACCGCTTGTAACCACCAGAGGGAGTCTCTGCTCAGAACTCATCTCAAACCCATTCACAACAGAGTTGGCTGGTCGACATGTCGTGTTTGGAGAGCCCCTGATGTGCCTAAACAGTGGAAACCCCCACAAATGACACCATTTTGGAAACTAAACCCCTCAAGGAACTTATCTAGATGTGTGGTGAGAACTTTGAACCCCCAGGTGTTTCACTAAAGTTTATAATGCCCGAGCATGAAAATAAAAAAAATCATATTTTTTCCACAAACATGATCTTTTAGTCCCCAACTTTTTATTTTCCCAAGGGTAACAGGAGAAATTGGACCCCAAAAGTTGTTGTCCAATTTGTCCTGAGTATGCTGATACCCTTTATGTGGGAGAAAACTACTGTATGGGCACACGTCGGGGCTTGGAAGGGAAGTAGTGACGTTTTGGATTGCAGACTTTGATGGAATGGTCTGCAGGCGTCATGTCACATTTGGAGAGCCCCTGATGTGCCTAAACAGTGGAAACCCCCACAAGTGACCCCATTTTGGAAAATAGACCCCCAAGGAACTTATCTAGATGTGTGGTGAGCGCTATGAACCCCCAAGTGCTTCACAGAAGTTTATAACGTACAACCGTAAAAACAAAAAATTTTTTTTTATAGAAATGATTTTTTCACCCCCAATATTTTATTTTCACAAGGGTAACAGTTGAAATTGGACTCCAAAAGGTGTTGTCCAATTTGTCCTGAGTACGCTGATACCCCATATGTGGGAGAAAACTACTGCGTAGGCACACATCCGGGCTCGGAAGGGAAGTAGTAATGTTTTGGATTGCAGACTTTGATGGAATGGTCTGAAGGCATCATGTCGCATTTGGAGAGCCCCTGATGTGCCTAAACAGTGGAAACCCCCCACAAATGACCCCATTTTGGAAACTAGACCACCCAAGGAACTTATCTAGATATGTGGGGAGAACTTTGAACCCCCAAGTGCTTCACAGAAGTTTATAACGTAGAGCCATAAAAATAAAAAAAACTTAATTTTTTTTCCGCAAAAATGATATTTTCACCCCAATTTTTTTTCCCAAGGGTAACAGAAGAAATTAGACCCCAAGAATTATTTTGCAATTTGTCCTGAGTACGCTGATACCCCATATGTGGGGGTAAACTACTGTTTGCGTGCATGGCAGAGGTCAGAAGGGAAGGAGCACCGCTTTACTTTTTCAACGCAGAGTTGGCTGGAATTGAGATCAGACGCCATGTCATATTTGGAGAGCCCCTGATGTGCCTAAACAGTGTAAACCCCCCAATTCTAACTCCAATCCTAACCCCAACACACCCCTAATCCTAACCCTAACACACCCCTAACCCTAATCCCAACCCTAACCCTAATTCTAACTTTAGCCCCAACCCTAACTCTAACTTTAGTCCCAACCCTAACCCTAACGGGATAATGGAAATAAATACATTTTTTTAAGTTTATTATATTTCCCTAACTAAGGGGGTGATAAAGGGGGGTTTGATTTACTATTTATAGCGGGTTTTTATGATTGGCAGCTGTCACGCTAAAAGACGCTTTTTATTGCAAAAAATAGTTTTGCATCACCACATTTTTGCATATTTTGGCCCACAGAGTTATGTGAGGTCTTATTTTTTGTGGTACGAGTTGACGTTTTTATTGGTACCATTTTTGGGCACGTGACATTTTTTGATCACTTTTTATTACAATTTTTGGGAGGTTAGAATGAACAAAAATCAGCAATTCATGAATTTCTTTTGGGGGGGCCTTTATACTGTTCCGCGTGTGGTAAAATTGATAAAGCAGTTTTATTCTTCGGGTCAGTACGATTACGGCGATATCTCATTTATATCATTTTTTTTATGTTTTGGCGCTTTTATACAAAAAAAAACAATTTTATATAAAAAATAATTATTTTTGCATCGCTTTATTCTGTGAGCTATAACTTTTTTATTTTTTTGCTGATGATGCTGTATGGCGGCTCGTTTTTTGCGGGACAAGATGACGTTTTCAGCGGTACCATGGTTATTTATATCGGTCTTTTTGATCGCGTGTTATTCCACTTTTTGTTTGGCGGTGTGATAATAAAGCATTGTTTTTTTGCTTTGTTTTTATTTTTTATTTTTTAAGAAGTTCGCTAAAGGGATTAACTAATGGGTCAGTTTTATAGGGCGGGTCGTTACGGACCCGGCAATACCAAATATGTGTACTTTTATTGTTTTGTTTTTTTTATTTACATGAAGAAATGAATTTATTGGGGAATATATATATATATATTTTTTTTAATGATTTTTTTAACACTTGTTATTTTTATTTTTTTACTTTTTTACTTTGTCCTAGGGTGGGACATCACTGTATAATACCAGATCGCTGGTGTGACAGGGTGCACAGCACCCTGTCACACCAGCGATCGCTCTGGCATCGCTGCACGCTTCTCAGTGCCTGCTCTCAACAGGCACTGAGGAAGCCACCTCCCTGCAGGACCTGGAAGGACCCTGGCGCCATCTTGGATCCGGGTCCTGCAGGGAGGAGGGACCCTCGGAACAGTGCGATACAGGGTGAAGAGAACTGAGGATTGGACTACAGGGGGCGCTGCAGGAGCGCAGAGGGGCGATGGGGGAACACCTACAGGTACCGGGAGGGGGATCGGGGGTCCTGGGGACCCTATTTCTCTCCCCTCTGATGTGCGATCACATCAGAGGGGAGAGAAATTGCAGGCAGGATTGCGGATTTTTTTTTTCTTTTGCGATCGCAAAATAGGCAAAATAGGGTTAATAGCAGCGATCGCTGTGGTTTAAGTACCCTTAATGACCGCCGTTAAAAGGCGTATCGGCGGTCGTTAAGGGGTTAATGGAGCACACTCGGACTGGGTCACGGTTAGCAGTGGGGTACCGCAGGGGTCGGAGTTGGGCCGCTTCTTTTTCACACATTTATTAATGACCTTGTAGGGGCATACAGCGTAGTATTTCAATATTTGCAGATGACACTAAACTCTGCAGGGTAATCAAAACAGAGGAGGATAATTTAATATTACAGAAGGATTTATGTAAACTAGAAGCTTGGGCTGATAAATGGCAAATGAGCTTTAATGGGGATAAATGTAAGGTCATGCACTTGGGCAGAAGAAATAAGATGTATAATTATGTGCTATATTGTAAAACACTGGGCAAAACTGTCACTGAAAAAGACCTGGGTGTATGTGTGGATGACAAACTCACTTAGTGGCCAGTGTCAGGCTGCTGCTGCAAAGGCAAATAAAATAATGGGATGCAATAACCCCTTTCTGCCATCGTACTATCCCGTCCATGGTACCTGAGCCCGTATGACCATGGATGGGATAGTATGTCACATGCGATCGGACGCGCTCCCGGGGGAGCGTGTTCGATTGCGGCCAGGTGTCAGCTGATTATCACAGCTGACACCTGGCACTATGTGCCAGGAGCGATCACGGACTGCTGCCGGCACATTAACCCCTGGCACACTGCAATCAAACATGATCGCAGTGTATCGGGGGCACAGGGAAGCATCGCGCAGAGAGTGGGGTTCACTGCGTGCTTCCCTGAGACCCTCAGAGCAACGTGATGTGATCGCGTTGTTCCGAGGGACTCCTCCCTGCAGGACCCCGGATCCAAGATGGCCGTGTGGTCCTTCTGGGTCTTGCAGGGAGGCGGCTTCCTCAGTGCCTGCTGAGAGCAGGTGATAAGAAAGCCTGTTGCAGTGCCAGTCAGATCGCTGATTTGACAGAGTGCTGTGCACAGTGTCAGACCAGAGATCTGACATTATACAGTGATGTCCCACCCTGGGAAAAAGTAAAAATGAAAAAAAGAATAAAATAAACATCTGTAAAAATAATTTAAAAAAAATCCACAAGTAAAGAAAAAATATTCCCCAAAAAATTAATTTCTTCATGTAAATTAAAAAAAACATAATAAAAGTACACTTACTTGGTATCGCCGCGACTGTAACGACTCGCCTATAAAATTGTTCCACTAGTTAACCCCTTTAGTGAACCCCTTAAAAAAAAGCAAAAAACAATGCTTTAAAATGGAAATTTGGCAAAAATTTAGCAAATTTTCAAACTTTTAATTTTTATGCCCTTTAACCCCTTACTGCCATCGGACGTACTATCCCGTCCATGGTACCTGGGCCCTTATGACCAGGGACGGGATAGTACGTCCGATGCGATCGGACACGCTCCAGGGGGGAGCGCAGCCGATAGCGGCCGGGTGTCAGCTGATTATCACAGCTGACACCCGGCACTATGTGCCAGGAGCGGTCACGGACCGCTCCCGGCACATTAACCCCTGGCACACCACGATCAAACATGATCGCGGTTTACTGGAGTGTTTACACGCAGTGGTAGATCAAAGGGATGACGTGCACAGTCCGTCCTGGTGCCGGAACTGACACCTTGCCATGACGGACTGTGCACGTCATTGGACATTAAGGGGTTAATGAAAAAAATTCATTTAGCATATTGGCTTTTTCCTCATCCTCATCCACCATTTCACCCATACTATTTTTAAGGGGACCAACACTATCATTTTTTAGTTTCTTGCTATTTATGTAGTTAAAAAAATATTTTGGGATTATTTTTACTTTCTCTGGCAATGAGTCTCTCTGTCTCAATCTTTGCTGTCTTGATCTGCATTTTACAGAATTTATTCAATCTTTGTATTTATTTAATGCCTCATCACTACCTACTTGCTTTAATTCTTTAAACGCTTTCTTTTTGTCCCTTATTGTGCCCGTTACAGCTCTATTTAGCCATAGTGGTTTCCTCCTATTTCTAGCATGTTTATTCCCGTAGGGTATATACTGTGCACAGGTCCTATTCAGGATACTAATAAACGTCTTCCATTTTCTTTGTGTAGTTTTATGTCTCAGGATATCGTCCCAGTTAATTGCACCAAGATCATCTCTCATCCGTTAGAAATTTGCCTTCCTGAAGTTTAGTGTCCTTGTAACCCCTCTACTACACATCTTATTAAAGGATACATGAAAGCTTATTATTTTGTGATCACTATTACCCAAGTGACCCCCAACCCTTATATTTGATGTGCGGTCTGGCCTGTTGGTTAATATTAGGTCTAGCAGTGTCCCCCTCTTGTTGGGTCCTGAACTAGTTGTGAAAGGTAACTGTCTCTTAGGCTAAGTGCACACGTTCAGGATTATTTGCGTTTTTTTCGCGTTTTTTCACGGAAAAAAACGCGTCAAAAACGCATGAATTAAGCATCCTATCATTTAGAATGAATTCCGCAATTTTTGTGCACATGGTGCGTTTTTTTTCCGCGAAAAAAACGCATCGCGGAAAATCTAGCAACATGTTCATTAATTTTGCGGAATTCTAGCGTTTTTCCTGCTATATTATTGACCTAGAAAGCTCAGGGAAAAATCACGGTAAAAACACGTCAAATCCGCGCAAAAACGCACCAAAAACGCGCCAAAAAAGCGCAAAATCCGCGCAAAAAACGCGCGTTTTTACCGCAAAAAAAGTCAGTTTTTGCTCAGGAATATTCTGCAAACATTCCTGAACGTGTGCACTTAGCCTCATAGTTGTCAAAAACCTATTACCTTTGCTGGAACTGCAGGATTCTGTTCCTCAATGTATTTCAGGGTAGTTGAAGTCCCCCATAATAATGACTTCTCCTTGAGTTGCTGCTTCATCTATTTGCTTTATGAGGATATTCTCCGTTGCTTCTATTATTTTTGGAGACATAACAAACCCCTATCAATTTATTATTTTTCCCACTCCCCTTATCTCCACCCACAGGGACTCTACATTTTCATTAGATTCACATATATTATCACAAAGGAACGTTTTTAACCCCTTAACAACCGCCGATACGCCTTTTAACGGCGGTCATTAAGGGTACTTAAACCACAGCGCCGTTAATTAACGGCGCTGTGGAAAAAGTGAATAGCGCCCCCCGCAGTTGGATTTTCTCCGGGGTCTCGGCTGCCAGGGGTAGCCAAGACCCCAGAGAACATGAATCGGGTCGGTTTTTACCGACCCCAGTGTTGCGATTGCCGTTATTAACCCTATAACGGCGATCGCAACAAAAAATAAATAAAAATGATGTGCCATTTAATTTCTCTCTCCTCTGATGTGATCGGACATCAGAGGAGAGAGAAAAAGGGTCCCCGATCCCCCCCTTGTGGCCCCCGATCCTCCCTTATGGCCCTAGGGCCCTCCTACCTCCTCCGGTGAGCGCCGCCATCTTTAATGGCGAGAAAATGGCGGGCGCATGCTCAGTGCGCCCGCCGCGATGTGCCGGGGGGGTTGGGCAATTTTCTCCGGGGTCTAGGCTGTCGGGGGTAGCTGAGACCCCAGAGAACATGATCCGTGTCGGTATTTACCGACCCGATGTTGCGATCACCATTATAACAGTATAACGGCGACCGCAACAACAAAAAAATATATATATTTCTCTCCCCTCTGATGTGATCGCACATCAGAGGGGTGACAATTAGGGTCCCCAGGTGCCCTGATCACCCCCCTGTACCTTCAGGTGTTCTCCATGTCCCCCTGTCCTCCGATCCTCCCGGCTCTTCATCCTGGTGGCAGATTCAAAAACTGAATGAATGAAAGAACATTTTGATCACTGTGATAAACTATCACAGTGATCAAACTAAGAAAAACAGTACATAAACCCCCCCCCCTTTATCACCCCCTTAGTTAGGGACATACCGTTACCAGCCCTTCAATGCTATGTGTTGAACAGGCTGGTAAAACGCAAAATGAACCTAGCCTTAGGGTTAGGGTTATAATTAGGGATAGGGTTGGAATTAGGGTTAGGGTTAGCCTTAGGGTTAGGGTTACAATTAGGGTTAGGGTTACAATTAGGGTTGGGATTAGGGTTAGGATTAGGGTTTGTATTAGGGACAGGGGTATGTTAGAGTTAGGGTTGGAGCTAGAATTGAGGAGTTTCCACTATTTAGGCACATCAGGGGGTCTTCAAACACGACGTGGCGTTCAAAAAGTCAAAAGGCGCTCCCTCCCTTCCGAGCCCTGCCGTGCGCCCAAACAGTGGTTTACCCCAAAATATGAGGTATCAGCTTACTCAGGACAAATTGCACACCAATTTTGGGGTTCTAATTTCTCCTATTACCCTTGGGAAAATAAAAAATAGCTGGCTAAGAAAATCATTTTTGAGGAAAAAAATGATTTTTTATTTTCACGGCTCTGCGTTTATAAGTTTCTGTGAAACACTTGGGGGTTCAAAGTGCTCACCACACATCTAGATAAGCTCCTTGGGGACTAGTTTCCAAAATGGTGTCACTTGCAGGGGTTTTCTACCATTTTGACATATCAAGGGCTCTGCAAACACAACATGACGCCCACAGAACATTCCATAAAAGTCTGCATTACAAAATGGCGCTCATTCCCTTACAAGCTCTTCCATATCCCCAAACATTGGTTCCACCCCACATATGGGGTATCAGCGTACTCAGGAAAAATTGCACAACAACTTTTTGGGTCCAATTTCTCCTGTTACCCTTGGGAAAATAAAAAAAATAGTGGGTAAAGAATCATTTTTGAGGAAAAAAATGATTTTTTATTTCACGGCTCTACGTTATAAACTTCTGTGAAGCACTTGGGGGTTCAAAGTGCTCACCACACATCTAGATAAGTTCCTTAAGGGGTGTAGTTTCCAAAATGGTGTCATTTGTGGGGGTTTCCACTGTTTAGGCGTATCAGGGGCTCTCCAAATGCGACATGGCGTCCAATTTCAATTCCAGCCAATTTTGGGTTGAAAAAGTCAAACGGCGCTCTTTCCCTTCCAAGCCCTGCCGTGCGCCCAAACAGTGGTCCCCCACATATGGGTATCAGCGTACTCAGGACAAATTGGAAAACAGCTTTTGTGGTCTAATTTCTCCTGTTACCCTTGGGAAAATAAAAAATTGGGGACTAAGAGATCAGATTTTGTGGAAAAAATATGATTTTTTATTTTCACGCCTGGGCGTTATAAACTTCTGTGAAGCACTTGGGGGTTCAAAGTGCTCACCACACATCTAGATAAGTTCCTTAGGGGGTCTAGTTTCCAAAATGGGGTCACTTGTGGGGGGTTTCCACTGTTTAGACACATGAGGGCCTCTACAAACACGACATGGCGTTCAGCCAATTCTGCGTTGAAAAAGTCAAACGGCGCTCCTTCCCTTCCAAGCTCTGCCATTCACCCAAACAGTGGTTTACTCCCACATATGGGGTATCAGCATGCTCAGGACAAATTGCACAAAAAGTTTTGGGGTCTTGTTACCCTTGGGAAAATAAAAATTGGGGTGAAAAGATCATTTTTGTGGAAAAAATATGATTTTTTATTTTCACGGCTCTACGTTATAAAATTCTGTGAAGCACTTGGAGGTTCAAAGTGCTCACCACACATCTAGATAAGTTCCTTAAGGGGTCTAGTTTCCAAAATGGGGTCACTTGTTGGGGGTTTCCACTGTTTAGGCACATCAGGGGCTCTCTAAAAGCGACATGGCGTCCAGCCAATTCTGCATTGAAAAAGTCAAATGGCGCTCCTTCCCTTGCGACCTCTGCCGTGAGCCCAAAAAGTGGTTTACCCCCACATATGGGGTATCAGCATATTCAGAAGAAATTGCACAACAAATTTTGTGGTTCATTTTTTGTTTTAACACTTGTGAAAATAAAAAAAATTGGTTCCGAACTAAATTTTTTGCAAAAAAAGTTAAATGTTAATTTTTTCCTTCCACATTGCTTCAGTTCCTGTGAAGCACGTAAAAAACTTCTTGAATGTGGTTTCGAGCACCTTGAGGGGTGCAGTTTTTAGAATGGTTTCACTTTTGGGTATTTTCTATTATATAGACCCCTCAAAGTGACTTCAAATGTGATGTGGTCCCTAAAAAAAAATGGTGTTGTAAAATTGAGAAATCGCTGGTCAACTTTTAATCCTTATAACTTCGTAACAAACAAAATTTTGTTCCCAAAATTGTGCTCATGTAAAGTAGACATGTGGGAAATGTTATTTATTAAGAAATTTGTGTGACATATCTCTCTGATTTAAGGGCATAAAAATTTAAAGTTTGAAAATTGCTAAATTTTCAAAATTTGTGCCATATTTCTGTGTTTTTCATATATAAACGCAAGTCATATCAAAAAAATTTACCACTGACGTGAAGTACAATATGTTATGAAAAAACAGTGTCAGAATCAGCGGGATTCGTTAAAGCGTTCCAGAGTTATAACCTCATAAAGTGACCAGTGGTCAGAATTGTAAAAATTGGCCCGGTCATTAAGCTGCAAATTGGCTCACTAAGGGGTTAAGGATGATTTTACATTCATACCCCTCGCTTATTTGACAGTCATTTCTGAACAGACTATAGCCCTGTAAATTTACAGCCCAGTCGTGGCTCTCGTCCAGCCATGTGTCAGATATCCCCACCATGTCATAATTATGTTCCAACAAAATTAATTCTAATTACTCCACTTCATTTGGGTTCCCAGGAGCAGTACTAGCCGTAAGTGATTGTTGTTATTTAGTGATTACTCTTTTAATTCTGAGCGGTTGTTTCACATATCCTGGGCTGTTTTATGCAATATCCACATATTTATATCAGTTACCTGTGTTCAATCTGATCACATTCACACCTGGAGGTGCCAGGTTATATACTAGCACTCCATGCACTTTATCTAGCTTATGCACGTTTTTCATGTTGTCCTGGTGCGATCTGTGTTTACACTGGTTACTTGTGTTTTTTTTGTACCATACTGACACCTAGTGGTGTCCTGTTATATATTAGCACTCTTTGCACTTTATTATTAGATACTATATTTTTGCACATACTGTATCATGTATTGCTTTGATCTTTTTGAACACTGTGGACACTCACTCTTTATATACACATTTTTATATATTTTTTATATATATATTTTTTGTATTATGTTTCTAATGTGATATTATCTGTAACACTGTGGATTATTGCATGCTCTTTACCCTTATGATATTGCCCTTTTGCTGCTATTTCTATATATGATATATATTTTAGCATATTTTTACTCCAATTCCTGTGTATTCAATAAAATTATAACCATATTGGACATATGGTCGTTTTGTGTCTGTCTGTTAGAGTCCCCGGCTGACCTGAAGTGAACTCAATAGCGTGGGAAAAAATCAATTAAGGTTCCCACACTAATCAGTTCATCTCCTGTTAGCCAGGGAGGCTGCACAGAGATGAACTCATTCATTCTGCGGGTGTTTACAGCAGGGCTGGCAGCATTAGCACCGGTCCCTGCTGTAAACCTGTTAACCCTTCAGATGGATTGCAGCGTGGGACCTGACTGAACGGCGGAGAGGTATGGATATTTGTCACGCTGTTCTGTCTGTACTTGCTTTGATTCCTGTTTGGTCCTGTTCCTGCACCTGTCCTGGAGACGGTATATCCAGGCCTCAATCCTTGATCCTGTACCTGACCCTGTCTGAACTTTATCCTGCACCTCTCCTGTTTATGTTTTGGTACCAAAGTCCTTGCTTTGATTCCTGTTTGGTCCTGTTCCTGCGCCTGTCCTGGAGGCGGTATATCCAGGCTTGAATCCTTGATCCTGTATCTGTCCTGTACCTGACTCTGTCTGAACTGTGTCTGCTGAGTTATGTTCCTGGAAGTCATTCTGTGTCCTGAACCCTGTGCCCAGTGACTGTGACTCTTTGCTAACTGACTTTCTGTGATATAAACTGTTAGAACTCTCCTGTTAGGTTTTTTCTATCTTGCTGGTCACATGACCTTTTTTGCCTATTTAATCCTGCTCCGCCCTTCTGGCTTTGCTGGACTTCATTGTAATTTCTACTCTTAAGCTAGCCAGGTGCTTTGTTACCTTACTCAGTCAGTTTTTGCTTGGTCTTCGGACCTCTATGTTCTATGTTGTTTTTTTTGTCTTTTACTGCTCCAACTTCTGTTAGGTGGTGTCCATCTTTCTCCCAGTCCCTAGTTCTTGTAGGGTTCCCTTCCTCGCATCTATAGGTCTTCGTACAGTCTAGCTGAGGACTTTAGCGGGTCTGATCGCAGGATCAGGTTCCCCGTTACATCGTAGGGATCTAGCTTAGTTCTATCGTAGGGACAGATCTCCCTTCTTTCCTTAGTGCTTGTAGCAGAACATAACATAACCTGGGTTCATCTTGGAAGTAGGAGTGCGATGTGTCTGCTGAGTTTCTGCTACTCTGTGCTCAGCTTGTTATTCGGTGCTATTCCCAGCCAGCTCCTGTTCAACCCGGTGGGGCTTGCACCAGACCGCTTGGGTTCCTTTTTAGGTCGCTGCCAGATGTCCGGAGTCCGATGACCGTGGCCTCTTGCCCGGAGCCTGATGACCACGGCCTGATTTCCGATGTCTGAGGACCACTTCCAGATGTCTGGATCCTATCCTTCCCTGCCTGATGCCCGGAGCCTGCCGATCGTTGCCAGATGTCCTGAGCCTGATACTGCAGCCTCATGTCCGGAGCCTGATGTCCGCAGGCCGATGTCCGGAACCTGACGATCGTTGCCAGATGTCCGGAGTCTGATGCCAGTGTTCTGATGTTCCTGAGATCCAGTCCGTGTTCCTGATGTCCAGTCCGTGTTCCTGATTCCATGTTCCTGAGTCCGTGTTCCTGTGTCCGTGTTCCTGATGTCCAGTCCGTGTTCCTGATGTCCGGTCTGTGTTCCTGATGTCCAGTCCATGTTCCTGATTTTGTGTTCCTGATGTCCCGTCCGTGTTCCTGATGTCCGGTCCATGTTCCTGATTCCATGTTCCTGAGTCCGTGTTCCTGAGATCCAGTCCATGTTCCTGTGTCCATGTTCCTGATGTCCAGCCCGTGTTCCTGATTCCGTGTTCCTGATGTCCGGTCCGTGTTCCGGATGTCTGGTCCGTGTTCCTGATTCCATGTTCCTGATGTCCGGTCCATGTTCCTGAGATACAGTCCATGTTCCTGAGATCCAGTTCGTGTTCCTGATGTCCAGTCCTTGTTCCTGATTCCATGTTCCTGTGTCCATGTTCCTGATGTCCAGCCCGTGTTCCTGATTCTGTGTTCCTGATGTCCGGTCCATGTTCCGGATGTCTGGTCCGTGTTCCTGATTCCATGTTCCTGATGTCCGGTCCATGTTCCTGAGATACAGTCCATGTTCCTGAGATCCAGTTCGTGTTCCTGATGTCCAGTCCTTGTTCCTGATTCCATGTTCCTGTGTCCATGTTCCTGAGGTCCAGTTTGTGTTGCTGAGTCCGTGATCCTGATGTACTCGTGTGTCCTGTCTGCGTCCTGATGACCTCATGTACCCTGATGTTTTGCCTGCGTCCTGATGACCTTGTGTACACTGATGTCATGCCTGTGTCCTGATGTCCCACCTATGTGTATCGCGGTGATCCGTTGGTGCCTTGAGGTCCTCTGGGTGGTACCCTTCTGGGAGGTGTTGAATCGGGAGCCTGGCATAGTCATGTTTGATTTATGTACTGTGTGTCTTTACTTTATTACTTTAGTAAACTTTACTTCCTCTATACCTGAAGTTGTGCGGTGTAATCAAGTTCTACGTGTCTCTTCCTTGTCCACATGCTCAGCTGCCACAGAACCCCGGTCTCTGCCCTTCCCTAGTTCGGGTAGGCCCGGGTCCCCCTCTGCAGTATGGAGGGTCCATATTGAGTCCCCGGGGGACGCCCGCCCCGCGCCGTGGTGGTCAGTCAGCATGGGGGCGATTAAGGACTGGGCCGCTTCTCGGCGGCTGCAGCCAATCGTGACAATTCTGTTGCTTTTTTATTTTATTTTTATTACAGAACAAGGGATTCAGGAGCATTACCAGTGCAATAAAATGTGGTAAAAAACTATGTGTATTTATTTCATTAAAATAATTTTAAATTGATGTGTGTGTGTTTTTTAACCATTTAATACAATAGGATTAATAATGGAGAGTTGTCTAATTGATAACTCTCTATTATTAACCCGGCTTAATGTCACTTTTCAATAGCAAGGTGGCATTAACCCATTATTAACCCATTAGCCACCGCTAAAGGCAATGGGAATAGACGGGCTAAGTGTCAGAAAAGGCGCATCTAATAATAGATGTGCCTTTTCTGGGGTGGCTGGGGCAGATGTTAGTAGCCAGGGGGGGCACAAAAACAATGGTTCCTCCCTAGTAGTGTTGAGCGATACTGCTCGATATCTAAAAATATCGTATCGGAATGGTATCGCCGATATCACTAAATATCGTCGATATCCGATTCCGATACCGGAAGTCCCATGTAAGTCTATGGGAACAAAATATCTCAACAAAAAAAAACCCTTTCTTTCGCTGTAAACACAAAATATACACACATAGAATACATATATATATATATACATGTCATTGTGACATATATATATACATATATTTATAGTTTATACACTTCTACATAGTAAAATAGACTCTGATTCAATTGCCGGGTAAAGCCGTGACATACCCCATAGAAGTCGACGGGCTCGGTGCCGAGTACCCCCAAAAGCTCTGGCTCTGTGCGACTCAACTTGGGCGTCACGAACAGGATTCTGTAGCTCGCTATAAGCGAGTCATGTGTGCCTGAATTGAACTGGTTTTGTGCTTGAGAATTGCTAAAATCATCAAAGAATGTATTTGCCATTTTTCCGCCATATCTGCGTCACGACGAGGCACTGGTGAAGAAGAAGGGCGTGCGTGCTCTTCGTGGGTGTACACTCACTCAGTGGCGCGAAAACGATGGCCGACCACTCTAAATGGTACTGCAATGTAAGATCGTGCCCCACAGCTCTTCAGTTCCGCCTCCTCATCCTCCTCAGTGTGCGGAAACTAACACGAAGGTCCCGCCTCCCTACAAAAGAGGGGCCCTCTCCAGATGCTAATGACACATGTGACTTGGCAGAGATGGCTAATGGACACGAGCAGAAGTGTGAAGGGATGGAGCAGTCAGAGCTCTCCCCCCACGGAAGCGACCCGATCGCCACGGAACCACCGTTGGGCACCCGGCCTGGAAACCCTCCTACGCTGCAAGAAGCGGAGGATACCCTAAGAGGCCTGGCCCGGCACCGGGAGGAGGTCGCCAGGATGGAAGCCAGCTGGCGTGCCCTAAAACTAAACTTGGAGCGGCGCCAATCCCTCTTACCTGAAGTGTCTGTACCGGAAGGTGAGGCACCCGTTCTAGTAGAGGAGTCCGTGCGGGCATCCCAGCCCTTGCAATGTGATCCGGTTGACGTTGTCGCAGTGGAGGCACCCGTTCCTGCAAAAAACTCTGCACCGGCAGCACCCCAGATCCCGCTGTCTGCCCCCATCGCTGAGACAGAAGAAGCGACAACCGTCCTCATGGAGGAGGCCGCGCAGGCACCAGAGGTCTACCTGTCTGTACCGGAGCCCCGACTGTCATCTGTTCCAGAGCCGGCTGCTTCCTCCGCAGGTGAGCGCCGCCAGGACTGTCGGGCGCCAGGAGAGCTGCCGCAAACCGGACATCGTAAGCTGCAGTTTGATGGTGGAGACATGGAGATGCTGGTGGAGGAGAATTACAACCGGCGTCAGGAGGAAGAGTGGAGACGTTGGGAGCGGGAAGCAGAGCGACAAAGGGAGCAGCGAGAATCCCAAAAGCTTCGGCAACGTAACCTGGAGAAGGACCGGGCAGATAAGGACCGGATGAGAAAAGATAAAGGAACCCTGTGGGAGCCGCGGCGTAAGGGTGCAGTACGGAGCTTTAAATTGAAAGGTGGTTGGGGCTTCATCCAGGAGCCTGGACTTTATTTAGAAGTGTTTGTGACCCGGCGGGACGTGGAGACTCACCTCCCAGAAGGACACCCGGGGAGGGACCTGTTGCCAGGAGACTTGGTGACTTACACCCGACACTGGGGTTACAATGGATGGTACGCCCTAAATGTTACCAGGTGCGACCCCTACTCCCCAGAGTGTCAGGAACCTGTGAGACCCTCGGAGCCTTCAGCCTCCCACATCCAGGCCTCTGCACAAGTGCCCACCCCACGCCGTAAATCTCCCCAGCCTCCCTCAGTGGTCTCCTCAGCAGCCCCAGCTATGGACATGATAACTATAGCTGGCCCGTACCCGGCGCCTGTTAGGCCCCCTGGGGTTCGTTCAGTCCGGGACATAGGGCTCCAGACCCGGAGGGAGATGAAAGAGGTGGCCACACAGACACAGATAGCGGGTCACGACTTGACTGTACAGGCCACACGACGTCATCAGGTCCTGGTGGTCCTTGGTGTCTCGGATGTTTGGCAAGCATCAGAAGAGTACCAGGTGGTACCTGGAACACCCCTGCCAAAGAATTATAAATAACCCGGACAGGGTCCCTGTATGTAAATAGTTAAATTGTTGATGTACCCGGACGGGTGAATGTTCATAAAAAAAATTTTTAATTTAATAAAAAACACAACACAGTTTTCATTACTTTTATTACAGTCTCATCCTGCGACGCCATCGATCTCCTGTAAAAAAATGAAAAAAAAAAACAGCAGTATACCACCTGTCCGACGCAGTCCATAGTAACGAGTGTCCCACGACGATCCAGCTCTGCTACATCAGAATGACAGGCAGAGCCTGTCATCCCGGCGCAGCACAGCTGATTACCTGCTTCCCCGGCGGTGACGTCATCGGACTGGTTTACGGCCGGGATTACCCTGCAGTCACTGCAGTTATCGCGAAAAACTGCATGTGACCGCCAGGGAGAAGATAATGGCGGCCATCAAGCAGTCCAGGACGTGACCGCCGGAGATCTTCTGCCAGGTAAGTGCCGCTGACTCCTGACAGACCCGACCGACGGACACTCACAGTGACAGTGACAAATCCGATTCCGGTATCCGATATGACGAAAATATCGGTACTCGGAATCGAAAGCCCGATACAGCTAATATCGGCCGATACCCGATATTTGCAGTATCGTATCGCTCAACACTACTCCCTAGGCTATTATTATCTGTCTTTAGTCACTGGCTTTCCCTGTCTAAGTAGAAAAAAGACCAGCATTCCATCCGGGTGAATGTGAAAAATATTCAGAAACTTTATTCTGCCATAATGCGACGTTTCGACCCTAGTGGGTCTTTATCAAGCTTTCCCTGTCTGGCGGAGAAAATACCGCAGGAGCCCACGCATTTTTTTCTACGAATTTACACATTAAATTAACACCTCCATATATGAAATTTTGCACACATACACTCATATAATTGTTAATCAAAACCATACATCAAACTACATGAAATGAAATGGTTTACTGTATGTAAACTATGTGTCGTTTCATGTCGGGTTCTGTAATGATTTTACAGAAGTCTTCTATTGAATTAGCGGCTATTATGCTATGTAGAAGTGTATGAACTATAAATATAAATATATATATATATATATATATATATAATATATACAGTACAGACCAAAAGTTTGGACACACCTTCTCATTTAAAGATTTTTCTGTATTTTCATGACTATGAAAATTGTACATTCACACTGAAGGCATCAAAACTATGAATTAACACATGTGGAATTATACATTACACTTTACAAAAAGTGTGAAACAACTGAAAATATGTCTTATATTCTAGGTTCTTCAAAGTAGCCACCTTTTGCTTTCATTACTGCTTTGCACACTCTTGGCATTCTCTTGATGAGCTTCAAGAGGTAGTCACCGGAAATGGTCTTCCAAACATCTTGAAGGAGTTCCCAGAGATGCTTAGCACTTGTTGGCCCTTTTGCCTTCACTCTGCGGTCCAGCTCACCCCAAACCATCTTGATTGGGTTCAGGTCTGGTGACTGTGGAGGCCAGGTCATCTGGCGTAGCACCCCATCACTCTCCTTCTTGGTCAAATAGCCCTTACACAGCCTGGAGGTGTGTTTGGGGTCATTATCCTGTTGAAAAATAAATGATGGTCCAACTAAACGCAAATCGGATGGAATAGCATGCCGCTGCAAGATGCTGTGGTAGCCATGCTGGTTCAGTATGCCTTCAATTTTGAATAAATCCACAACAGTGTCACCAGCAAAGCACCCCCACACCATCACACCTCCTCCTCCATGCTTCACGGTGGGAACCAGGCATGTAGAGTCCATCCGTTCACCTTTTCTGCGTCGCACAAAGACACGGTGGTTGGAACCAAAGATCTCAAATTTGGACTCATGAGACCAAAGCACAGATTTCCACTGGTCTAGTGTCCATTCCTTGTGTTCTTTAGCCCAAACAAGTCTCTTCTGCTTGTTGCCTGTCCTTAGCAGTGGTTTCCTAGCAGCTATTTTACCATGAAGGCCTGCTGCACAAAGTCTCCTCTTAACAGTTGTTGTAGAGATGTGTCTGCTGCTAGAACTCTGTGTGGCATTGACCTGGTCTCTAATCTGAGCTGCTGTAAACCTGCGATTTCTGAGGCTGGTGACTCGGATAAACTTATCCTCAGAAGCAGAGGTGACTCTTGGTCTTCCTTTCCTGGGGCGGTCCTCATGTGAGCCAGTTTCTTTGTAGCGCTTGATGGTTTTTGCAACTGCACTTGGGCACACTTTCAAAGTTTTCCCAATTTTTCGGACTGACTGACCTTAATTTCTTAAAGTAAGGCTTGCGACTCGTTTTTCTTTACTAAGAATTTGTATTATGGCAAGAAAAAAGCAGCTAATAGTCTATTCAGTAGGACTATCAGCTGTGTATTCACCAGACTTCTGCACAACACAACTGATGGTCCCAACCCCATTTATAAGGCCAGAAATTCCACTTATTAAACCTGACAGGGCACACCTGTGAAGTGAAAACCAATTCCGGTGACTACCTCTTGAAGCTCATCAAGAGAATGCCAAGAGTGTGCAAAGCAGTCATCAAAGCAAAGGTGGCTACTTTGAAGAACCTAGAATATAAGACATAATTTCAGTTGTTTCACACTTTTTTGTTAAGTATATAATTCCACTACTGTTAATTCATAGTTTTGATGCCTTCAGAGTGAATTTACAATTTTCATAGTCATGAAAATACAAAAAAATCTTTAAATGAGAAGGTGTGTCCAAACTTTTGGTCTGTACTGTATATATACAGTACAGACCAAAAGTTTGGACACACCTTCTCATTCAACGATTTTTCTGTATTTTCACGACTATGAAAATTGTAGAATCACACTGAAGGCATCAAAACTATGAATTAACACATGTGGAATTATACATTACATTTTACAAAAAAGTGTGAAACAACTGAAAATATGTCTTATATTCTAGGTTCTTCAAAGTAGCCACCTTTTGCTTTGATTACTGCTTTGCACGCAGAAAAGGTGAACGGATGGACTCTACAAGCCTGGTTCCCACCGTGAAGCATGGAGGAGGTGTGATGGTGTGGGGGTGCTTTGCTGGTGACACTGTTGGGGATTTATTCAAAATTGAAGGCATACAGAACCAGCATGGCTACCACAGCATCTTGCAGCGGCATGCTATTCCATCCGGTTTGCGTTTAGTTGGACCATCATTTATTTTTCAACAGGACAATGACCCCAAACACATCTCCAGGCTGTGTAAGTGCTATTTGACCAAGAAGGAGAGCTATTGGGTGCTACGCCAGATGACCTGACCTCCACAGTCACCAGACCTGAACCTAATCGAGATGGTTTGGGGTGAGCTGGACCGCTCACCGCTTCAATTTTGAGTAAATCCCCAACAGTGTCACCAGCAAAGCACCCCCACACCATCACACCACCTCCTCCATGCTTCACGGTGGGAACCAGGCATGTAGAGTCCATCCGTTCACCTTTTCTGCGTGCAAAGCAGTAATCAAAGCAAAAGGTGGCTACTTTGAAGAACCTAGAATATAAGACATATTTTCAGTTGTTTCACACTTTTTTGTAAAATGTAATGTATAATTCCACATGTGATACTTCATAGTTTTGATGTCTTCAGTGTGATTCTACAATTTTCATAGTCATGAAAATACAGAAAAATCTTTGAATTAGAAGGTGTGTCCAAACTTTTGGTCTGTACTGTATGTGTCTCAATGACATGTATATATATATATATATATATATATATATATATATATATATATATATGTATTCTTTGTGTGTATATTGTAACGATTAGGGCTCGCTTGAGTGCGACCGGAGGTAAGCAGGAGGGCGACTTCACTTGATTCTTCAAGCAAGTTTATTCAACTTCATAAACTTGCTTACAACAGAAAAACAAAACAGCCTTCCCTGGCACAAAGTAACAAAAACGGCATATATACAGTCCTGGTACTCTAGCAGAGTAGTCTCCTCAGAGCACACACACTGGAGGTTACCACACCTCCAGCCACTCACACCTGTGGTCAGCAACAGGCTCATTTATATACACGAGACATTCAGTCTAACACAGAGCACATGACCTGTCATGTGCTCTGTGACATCATCACAGGTCCTTTTACCACAAACAAAGGTATAGTGAAGTTTTACTATCACTACATACCTCCCCCTCTGCCTAAAGCCGTGGGCTTGGCACATTTCATTCACTGACTAGAAACTCCTTTCAGTCGTCTCCACAATTAACCGGTCCGTCACAGTTTGGCTTAGGTCACTGAGTCCTGAGCTAATTGAGGTGTCACTGCCTCTACCTCTCATTTCAGGCCATCTAGGTCCTGTCTTAGATTCACTTTGATGATTTTTACTCTGAAACGAACCTCTGCGCCTCTCTATACTGTGGGTTGAAGGTGACTGCCTTTTTCCCCTCAACTTCTGCAGCTGTCTGTTGGTCTGCTCCCTCTCAAGTTTTATCTGCTCTATTCTTTCTTGGCATACTTCCAAGAGCCTCTGGATCTTCCCAAGGCTTTCCACCAACCCCCTCCGGCTTGGAGGTTTTCTTGTTGGCTCCCGACGTCTCTGCTTCTCGTGGAGGTATTGTAGTGGCATATCTCTTATGTCCGCCTCCCGCTTCACCGTGACTTTCCGGGTGTGGCCATCTGGGTAGCGGCTCCCTTGCTGGCTTTCTTCTGCCGTCGAGGCCCCTTCTTTAGTCAACCTCTTCAGTTCACTCTCCTCCCGTACGCTCGGACCGGGAGAGCGCAACTGTTCGATTTCCTGGTCTGTCGTGGATTTCCTGAGCTGAGCGTTAGCTTCCTTCTCTATCTGGAATTTTCAGAGAATTTTCTCTTGCTCCTCTGCCCAGCAGCGGTGCTCATCTTCTCTCCGTAGAAGTTCCTGCTGATGCTTCTCCTGGGTCTCTCCGAGCATCTCCATATCTTTCACAAGGACTTGGTTTGCCGTCTGGCATGCTGATAGTTGACCTTGGATTTTAGAGACTTCTTTCTCCAGGTCCTTCACTCGTTGCTCAATCCCTTGTCTCCGTATCCTTTCTCGCATGACTGTCTCTTTAAGCAGCTCTATCTCATCGTCTTGCTCTCTTTTGTCTCGTACATGTGGCACCATCATTTCCCCTTTATTTCTCTTCTTAGAGCGTATAGGCTGTCTGGCCTTTCCGCAGCCCCTGCGGGGAGGAGAAGATCTGCCACTTATACTCAATTCCACGTTGCTGCACTCGCTTTCACTTGCGGTTAAGTTACAGTCTGCATAGGAGTCTTTCCCACTCCCCCTGTCGTCTTGGAACGGCAAGTCCCCACTTAACCAGGGGTCGGCCCCTATCCCTGGGGCTACCCAGTTTTCTGCGGACCTATATTTGGTCACCCCAAAGTCCTCACTTTGGTCTGAGCCACCCTTTTTTACGGCTACCAGGCACTGGGTATCTTTGACTTTAGGGGTGGCTACCTCTGTTTTACCCACCACACTATCAGTAACCACTACAGCCTCCTGCAGAGGTGGGCCTCTCTTAGGG
Organism: Oophaga sylvatica; assembly: GCA_033576555.1. Classification (NCBI taxonomy): domain Eukaryota; kingdom Metazoa; phylum Chordata; class Amphibia; order Anura; family Dendrobatidae; genus Oophaga; species Oophaga sylvatica. Next base: position 24,147 of record JARQOD010005449.1, read on the forward strand.
TCATTCTGGTTCCCTTCTGAGCAATTAGCCAGTGCTTCGTCCCACACTTCCCAAAACCGTTTACAATCCTGGCCTATTATTATAGGATATGGTAAGTCTGGGACTACAGGACATCCTGGGTAGAAATAATAGTGTCCGTCTCAACGATTACCCTGGTTACCTGATACTCCCTAGTGACCCCATGAACACAAGGGACTTCCATCTTCCTTCCGGGAATCAGATAGACAGGGAGTGTGTCGCTCAGCAGAGTCCCCTGGCTTCCTGAGTCTAGAAGTCCACTTACACACTCTCCATTCACTATCAGAGAACAGTTCAGTGCCCCCCGGTCAGATGTAAAGTCAGTACACCATTCGCGACATACACTGTTCAAACCCTGAACCCGGCAACAGTTCCTCGGCTCATCCGCCGCCACCTCTTTTCTCCTTATTGGCTCAAATTGAGACTCCGCCCCTTCTGAGTGTGGCAGTAGTTTGTTAGGGTTTACTGGTTCCCCATTCTCGCTAGGGACCTCAGAACCCTTTCTCCACAGATCCCAAAACAGACAGAAATCTCGGCCTATAATTATAGGACGCACCAAGTCCCGAATGACGCCGACTTCATGGGACTGAGTGCCATGCGTCGTTTCAATGTCCACTCTGGCCATAGGGTAGTCCTTTACATCACCATGTATGCATTGAACACCAACCTTTTTCCCTGGTAGTATGTTGAGAGGAAAAGTGACCCTAATCAGGGTCACTAAGCTCCCAGAGTCTAGCAGCGCCGTTACTGCTTCACCGTTCACCTTCACGGGACATACTTGAGGACCCTGATTGGGAAACGGGTTTCCACTGCAGGCTGGATATGCATACCATGAAATACGGTGTCCTATGCTGCAGTCCATCTGCTCAGTGGTCTGCGGACACCGGGCAGCTATATGTCCTGGCTCGCGGCACCTCCAACAAATAATATCACCCGCAGTGACCTTGGGCACCACCTCCCCCCGCCATTTGTACCTTGGGCTCCCCACCCCTTTTTGGGACTCTGCCCCCTGTTGGGGCCGCCAGTACGGAATAGGCTGCTTCCCCAAGGCACCTTCCATTCCCTGGTACCTCTCAACCAGTCCGACCAGTTCATCAGCATTCCGGGATCACCCTGGGCAACCCAAGTCTGTAGGGGCTTAGGCAGGGAGTGCACAAACCGATCCATGACAACTCTTTCTACCATCTGTGCTGGCGTAGCGGACTCTGGCTGTAGCCATTTCTGGACCAGGTGCAGTAAGTCAAACATTTGGGAGCGAGGTGGTTTGTCCCGGTGATAAGCCCAGCGGTGCACCCTCTGTGCCCTGATAGTCATTGTTACCCCCATACGTGCGAGGATCTCAACTTTTAGCTTAGGATATTCCTGAGCGTCCTGCACAGTCAAATCGTAATACGCCTTCTGGGGTTCACCTGTCAGGTATGGGGCCAATATCTCTGCCCACTGCTCTGGGGGAAGTCTTTCCCTCTCAGCAACCCTCTCAAATACAGACAGGAAGGCTTCCATATCATCCCCGGGGGTCATTTTTTGTAATGTGCGTCTTACCGCCTTTTTGACGTGGTTGTCATTAGCCAGACCTGGGGTTGGGGCGCTCGTCCTGCCCTGGATGGCGGTTGTCAAAAGCTGCATCTGCTGCCGATGCTCCTGCTGGCTCTGCTGCATCTGCTGCTGGTGCTCCTGCTGCATCTGCTGCCTCTGTTCCTGCTGGCTCTGCTGCATCTGCTGTTGGTGCTCCTGCTGCCTCCGCTGCATCTGTTGCAAGAACAACCTGTTGGCCTCTTGCTGCTGTACTTGCGCCTGAACCAGGTGCTTCAACAGGTCCTCCATTTTCTCCTGCAATGCTGGCTGGGTTGCTATGGCCTTTACCCACGACATGCAGCACCCACTTCTCTGCTGGGACCGCTGCTCGCACGTCTCCACCAATTGTAACGATTAGGGCTCGCTTGAGTGCGACCGGAGGTAAGCAGGAGGGCGACTTCACTTGATTCTTCAAGCAAGTTTATTCAACTTCATAAACTTGCTTACAACAGAAAAACAAAACAGCCTTCCCTGGCACAAAGTAACAAAAAACGGCATATATACAGTCCTGGTACTCTAGCAGAGTAGTCTCCTCAGAGCACACACACTGGAGGTTACCACACCTCCAGCCACTCACACCTGTGGTCAGCAGCAGGCTCATTTATATACACGAGACATTCAGTCTAACACAGAGCACATGACCTGTCATGTGCTCTGTGACATCATCACAGGTCCTTTTACCACAAACAAAGGTATAGTGAAGTTTTACTATCACTACAATATGTATTCTTTCTTTTGTGATTTAAATACTGTCATTTGGATCCATTATATGTCGGTTTTGCAAGCCGGCGAGAAAATCTCGTCGTACGGATGCCATACTGATGACACACGGATATTTTGATGCGAGGAAATCACATCCTCGCATTGCACACGGATGACATATGGATCCCTGTTCAGGGAACTTTTGTGCGATTCTCGTCCGTAAAATACGGTCCGTGTTTTTATACCTTGTGTGTGACTCCAGCCTAAGGCAGAAGATTTAAAGAGATTTTTTTTTATGTACATGATGTGTGATCCATCGGATTGTGGATAACTTGCTTATCACTGGGGATTCGAGCTCTGGCCCCCCAGAGATTCTGAGAACAGGGGCATGCAGTCACGCCCTGGAGAGAGCAGTTGTTCATGCTCGGCTTCTGCTCTGTTCATTATCTATAGAGCTGCTGAGCGCTTGGCTATTTCCATTAGCTACATAGACAATGAATAGAGCAGATACCAGATGATACAAATACCAGACGTATAATGTAATATAATATATACATGGTCGGGCTCTGCTCTATTTATTATCTATAGAGCTGCTGAGTGCTGCGCTCGGCTGTTTCCATCAGTTCCATAGACAATGAATAGAGGAGATACCAGATGATACAGACACCAGACATACAATGTAATATAATATATACATGGTCGGGCTCTGCCGGATCCAGCAGTTATCACATAACCACGAGGAGGCGCTCTGCACACTTGCTGTCATGTGCCAACTATTCACTGACAGGTGACACTAGTTGTCTCCTGAATGCAAGTATCACTGTGCTGGAGCCAGCAGAACTGAATGCTAACTGATGAATATACAGTACAGACCAAAAGTTTGGACACACCTTCTCATTTAAAGATTTTTCTGTATTTCATGACTATGAAAATTGTAAATTCACACTGAAGGCATCAAAACTATGAATTAACACATGTGGAATTATATACTTAACAAAAAAGTGTGTAACAACTGAAATTATGTCTTATATTCTAGGTTCTTCAAAGTAGCCACCTTTTGCTTTGATGACTGCTTTGCACACTCTTGGCATTCTCTTAATGAGCTTCAAGAGGTAGTCACTGGAAATGGTTTTCACTTCACAGGTGTGCCCTGTCAGGTTTAATAAGTGGGATTTCTGGCCTTTTAAATGGGGTTGGGACCATCAGTTGTGTTGTGCAGAAGTCTGGTGGATACACAGCTGATAGTCCTACTGAATAGACTGTTAGAATTTGTATTATGGCAAGAAAAAAGCAGCTAAGTAAAGAAAAACGAGTGGCCATCATTGCTTTAAGAAATGAAGGTCAGTCAGTCCGAAAAATTGGGAAAACTTTGAAAGTGTCCACAAGTGCAGTTGCAAAAACCATCAAGCACTACAAAGAAACTGGCTCACATGAGGACCGCCCCAGGAAAGGAAGACCAAGAGTCACCTCTGCTTCTGATGATAAGTTTATCTGAGTCACCAGCCTCAGAAATCGCAGGTTTACAGCAGCTCAGATTAGAGACCAGGTCAATGCCACACAGCGTTCTAGCAGCAGACACATCTCTACTACAACTGTTAAGAGGAGACTTTGTGCAGCAGGCCTTCATGGTAAAATAGCTGCTAGAAAACCACTGCTTAGGACAGGCAACAAGCAGAAGAGACTTGTTTGGGCTAAAGAACACAAAGAATGGACATCAGATCAGTGGAAATCTGTGCTTTGGTCTGATGAGTCCAAATTTGAGATCTTTGGTTCCAAGCACCATGTCTTTGTTGGACTCAGAAAAGGTGAACGGATGGACTCTACATGCCTGGTTCCCACCATGAAGCATGGAGTAGGAGGTGTGATGGTGTGGGGGTGCTTTGCTGGTGACACTGTTGTGGATTTATTCAAAATTGAAGGCATACTGAACCAGCATGGCTACCACAGCATCTTGCAGCGGCATGCTATTCCATCATTTATTTTTCAACAGGACAATGACCCCAAACACACCTCCAGGCTGTGTAAGGGCTATTTGACCAAGAAGGAGAGTGATGGGGTGCTATGCCAGATGACTTGATGACCCAGATGACCTGGCCTCCACAGTCACCAGACCTGAACCCAATCGAGATGGTTTGGGGTGAGCTGGACCGCAGAGTGAAGGCAAAAGGGCCAACAAGTGCTAAGCATCTCTGGGAACTCCATCAAGATTGTTGGAAGACCATTTCCGGTGACTACCTCTTGAAGCTCATCAAGAGAATGCCAAGAGTGTGCAAAGCAGTCATCAAAGCAAAAGGTGGCTACTTTGAAGAACCCAGAATATAAGACATAATTTCAATTGTTTTACACTTTTTTGTTAAGTATATAATTCCACATGTTAATTCATAGATTTGATGCCTTCAGTGTGGATGTACAATTTTCATAGTCGTGAAAATACCGAAAAATCTTTAAATGAAAAGGTGTGTCCAAACTTTTGGTCTGTACTGTATATATATATATATATATATATATATTTATAGTTCATACACTTCTACATAGCATAATAGCCGCTAATTCAATAGAAGACTTCTGTAAAATCATTACAGAACCCGACATGAAACGATACATAGTTTACATACAGTAAACCATTTCATTTCATGCAGTTTGATGTATGGTTTTGATTAACAATTATATGAGTGTATGTGTGCAAAATTTCATATATGGAGGTGTTAATTTAATGTGTAAATTCGTAGAAAAAAATGCGTGGGCTCCTGCGGTATTTTCTCCACCAGACAGGGAAAGCTTGATAAAGACCCACTAGGGTCGAAACGTCGCATTATGGCAGAATAAAGTTTCTGAATATTTTTCACATTCACCCGGATGGAATGCTGGTCTTTTTTCTACTTAGACAGGGAAAGCCAGTGACTAAAGACAGATAATAATAGCCTAGGGAGGAACCATTGTTTTTGTGCCCCCCTGCCTACTAACATCTGCCCCCAGCCACCCCAGAAAAGGCACATCTATTATTAGATGCGCCTTTTCTGACACATATAGCAGAAAATACCCAAAAGTGACACCATTCTAAAAACTGCACCCCTCAAGGTACTCAAAACCACATTCAAGAAGTTTAATAACCCTTCAGGTGCTTCACAGCAGCTGAAGCAACGTGGAAGGAAAAAATTAATATTTAACTTTTTAGCCACAAAAATGATCTTTTACAAACTTTTTTTATTTTCACAAGGGTAAAAGGAGAAAATGGGCAGATAAAGTTGTTGTGCAATTTCTCCTGAGTACACCAATACCCCATATTTGGGGGAAAACCACTGTTTGGGCACACGGCAGAGTTCGTAAGGGAAGGAGCGCCGTTTGACTTTTTCAAACTAAAATTGGCTGGAGTTGAGATTGGACGCCATGTCGTGTTAGGAGAGCCCGATACGCCTAAAAAGTGGAAACCCCCCACAAGTGACACCATTTTGGAAACTAGACCCCTTACAGAACTTATTTAGATCTGTTGTGAGCACTTTGAACCCCAAAGTGTTTCACAAAAGTTTATAATGCCTGGGTGTGAAAAAAAAAAAAAAAAACAATTTTCCACAAAAATGATTTTTTAGTCCCAAATTTTTGATTTTTCCCAAGGAAATTGGACCCCAAAAGTTGTTGTCCAATTTGTCCTGAGTACGCTGATACCCCATATGTGGGGGGGGAACTGTTTGGGCGCACGGCAGGGCTTGGAAAGGAAGCAGTAACGTTTTGGAATGCAAACATTGATGGGGTCATGTTCCGTTTGTAGTGCTCCAGATGAGCATAAACAGTGGAAACCCCCCACAAGTGACCCCATTTTGGAAGCTAGACCCCCTAAGGAACTTATATAGATCTTTGGTGAGCACTTTGAACCCCCAAGTGCTTCACACAAGTTTATAATGCCCGGGCATGAAAATAAAAATCCTATTTTTTTTCCCACAAAAATTATTTCTTAGTCACTAATTTTTTATTTTCCCAAAGGTAACAGGAGAAATTGGACCACAAAAGTTGTTTTCCAATTTGTCCTGAGTATGCTGATACCCTATATGTGGGGGGGAACCACTGTTTGGGCGCATGGCAGAGCTCGGAATGGAAGGAGCACCATTTGACTTTTTCCAACCAAAATTGGCTGGAATTGAGATTGGACGCCATGTTGCATTTGGAGAGCCCCTGATGTGCCTAAACAGTGGAAACCCCCCCACAAGTGACCCCATTTGGGAAACTAGACCCACTTTTTTGTTAAGTATATAATTCCACTAGTGTTAATTGATAGTTTTGATGCCTTCAGAGTGAATTTACAATTTTCATAGTCATGAAAATACAAAAAAATCTTTAAATGAGAAGGTGTGCCAAAATTTTGGTCTGTACTGTATATATACAGTACAGACCAAAAGTTTGGACACACCTTCTCATTCAACGATTTTTCTGTATGTTCACGACTATGAAAATTGTAGAATCACACTGAAGGCATCAAAACTATGAATTAACACATGTGGAATTATACATTACATTTTACAAAAAAGTGTGAAACAACTGAAAATATGTCTTATATTCTAGGTTCTTCAAAGTAGCCACCTTTTGCTTTGATTACTGCTTTGCACGCAGAAAAGGTGAACGGATGGACTCTACAAGCCTGGTTCCCACCGTGAAGCATGGAGGAGGTGTGATGGTGTGGGGGTGCTTTGCTGGTGACACTGTTGGGGATTTATTCAAAATTGAAGGCATACTGAACCAGCATGGCTACCACAGCATCTTGCAGCGGCATGCTATTCCATCCGGTTTGCGTTTAGTTGGACCATCATTTATTTTTCAACAGGACAATGACCCAAACACATCTCCAGGCTGTGTAAGTGTCATGTATAGTGTACAGTTCCTATAGCGTCTTGTGCTTGGGTGCGAGGAAACACAGGAGACATAGGTTGCAATGAAATGACTTGTATTACTTCATACAAGCATGCTGAAAAGTTCACACAGTTTGCAGGAACAGCGACAGGAGAACAGCAGGCCAGAGTAACTTCAAGCACTACAATAAATCTCCAAAGCAGGTTCAGGATCTCTTCTCTGTACCGTAATTCCTCTGCAAACATGGATTCACCAAACAGCAGGTTTCCAGAGTCCAAAAGTGTTCCAAGGTTCCTCAGTAGGGAATAGCTGGAGTACAAGTCCAAGGTTTCCAGGAGTCAGGTCACAGACTGACTGAGGCTTGATTCAGGAGCACTGATTGTTCAGCTGAGGCTGCTTAAGAAGCAAGAGGGAAGAATCAGGGCGGGAACATGAAAACTGGAAACTCCATATTAACTGAGGGCAAGAGCTGCAGAAAGACAGAAAGCAAAATGGCCGACGGAAAACTGAGTTTCAAGGAACATGTCAACAGAGACAAAGAACCTTACATTACTCCCCCCTTAGGGACAACCTCCGGATGACCTCAGACCAGGCTTGTCAGGGTACCTCTGATGAAACTGGCGGAGCAGGCGAGGAGCATTTACATTATTGACTGGTTCCCATGAGTTGTCCTCCACTGGGTAGCCCTGCCATTTAATCAAATATTGCAACTGATTTCTGTACAACCTGGAATCTAGAATCCTTTCCACCATAAATTCTTCCTGACCATCGACCAGCACTGGGTCAGGGCAAGGAGAAGAACGTCCAGGAAACGTATTGGGTGTTGCAGCCTTTAGTAGGGATACATGAAAGATAGGGTGGATTCTCATAGTTCTGGGCAGTTGAAGACGACAAGCAACAGCACTTATAATCTTATTGATCTTATAAGGTCCAATGTACTTATGTCCCAATTTAGACGATGGAATCTTTAATTTAAGATTTCTGGTTGACAGCCAGACCAAATCTCCTACCTTGAAAGCTGGTGCAGGTTTACGAAATTTATCTGCTGCTTTCTTGTACCTTTCCTGAGCCAATTCTAGATTTTCCTTTAGAAGATCCATATTCTTTTGTAAAGAAGTGATTCTTTCAGCCACTGCCGGCAAGGGCGTATCTATGGGAAATCGAGGAAGAATGTTAGGATGATAACCTAGATTGGAGTAAAAAGGAGACTGCTTAGTGGAGGCGCTCTGAGAGTTGTTATAAGAGAACTCAGCCAGTGGAAGTAGATCCACCCAATCATCCTGTAGGTGGCAGATAAAACAGCGGAGATACTGCTCCAGGTCTGATTGGTTCGTTCTGTCTGTCCATTAGTCTGGGGATGAAAAGCAGAAGAAAGGTTTACTTTAATGTCCAATGCTGCACAGAAATTTTGCCAAAACCTTGAAGTGAATTGCACCCCTCGATCCGAAATGACCTCATCCGGTACTCCATGTAAGCGAAACACATTCTTAATCATCAAGTCTGATGTCTGTTTTGCAGTGGGTAAGCCGACACAAGGGATAAAATGAGCTGCCTTTGTTAGACGGTCAACCACCACTAGAATGGTGTTCTTCCCTTGAGAGGTTGGTAACTCCACAATGAAGTCCATAGAAATGGATCCCCACGGGCGGGACGGGGTGGGAAGAGGTTGCAACAGACCAGTTGGTGAGGAGCGAGGTGTTTTGCATCTTGCACAGACTTCACATGAAGTGACATAGTTTAAGACATCTTTCCTGTAAGTGGGCCACCAAAAGAAACGAGAAAGAAATTCTTGTGTCTTTAGAATTCCCCTATGCCCGGCTATCTTGGAATCGTGGATGAGTTGCAATACTCTCAATCTGACTGTTTCAGGTATATACAGACGTTGTCCCTGAATCCACACACCATTCTTAAAGACAAGACTTACGTCCCTTGGGGGTTGAGCCAACAAAGAATCCACATGGTATGCTTCCTTGATGTCCTTAAGTAGGTCTTGATTATGAATCACTCCCAGGAATCTAGAGTCAGGAAGAATAGTCTTAGGAGGAGTAAGTGGACGTGTCTCTGCTGAATGAATCCTAGAGAGTGCATCAGCCTTTCCATTGCGCGATCCTGGTCTATAAGAAATGACAAAATTAAATTGGTTTAGGAAAAGATTCCAGCGAGCCTGGCGAGGAGTCAGGCACTTAGCCGACCTGATAAATTCAAGGTTACGATGGTCTGTCAGGACGACTATTTGCTGTGCAGCTCCCTGAAGAAGGTGTCTCCATTCCTTGAAGGCGGCAATAATGGCCAACAATTCTCTATTGCCCACATCGTAGTTCCTCTCAGCCGAAGACAACTGCTGGGAAAACAAGGCACAGGGATGCAAGACATTCTTCTCACCTGTTCTCTGAGAGAGTATAGCTCCAACGGCACAGTCTGAAGCATCCACCTCTATTATGAAGGCAAGCTCGGGGTTGGGATGTACTAAGATAGGTGCGGTGGTAAATTTATCCTTTAAACAGGAAAATGCTTCCTGAGCTTGCGGGGTCCAGGAGAACCTAGACTGTTTCCGGGTAAGTTGGGTGATAGGTGACACTACCTCAGAAAAATTCTTAATGAAACGTCTATAGAAGTTGGCAAACCCGATGAAACGCTGCACCTCCTTCACATTTCTAGGAATTGGCCAATCCTTGATGGCTTGGGTCTTGCTTCCATCCATACTAATCCCTTGCGTAGATAGTACATACCCCAGAAATTGAATTTCGGTCCTATGGAATTCACATTTTTCAAGTTTGATGTAGAGATGGTTTTGTCTTAGGCGTTCTAAGACCATTCTCACATGTCCATGATGTTCCTCTGTGGAGTTAGAAAAAATTAGAATATCATCCAGATAAATCACCACAAATGTATCTAGGAGATCCCTGAAGATATCATTCACGAAGTGTTGGAAAGTGGCTGGGGCGGTACTCAGACCAAAAGGCATAACTAGATATTCAAAGTGTCCATAGCGTGACCTGAAAGCAGTCTTCCATTCATCCCCAGGTCTAATACGGACCAAGTTATAGGCCCCACGGAGATCCAGTTTAGAGAAAATTTTGGCATGCCGCACTCTCTCCAACAACTCAGGGATTAAAGGCAATGGATAACGGTTTCTAATAGTAACCTTATTGAGTTCCCTATAGTCTATGCAGGGTCTCAGAGATCCATCTTTCTTCTTCACAAAGAAGATGGGTGCACCTGCGGGAGATGAAGAGGGGCGTATGAAGCCCTTGGCTAAATTTTCGTCTATATAATCCTTCAAAGCTTTTAGCTCGGGCCCCGCTAGGGGGTAGATCTTACCAAAAGGTATCTCGGCTCCAGGCAATAATTCAATTGGACAATCATATGGACGGTGAGGAGGAAGCTGATCAGCGTTCTTCTTGTCACATAAATCCACATAGTCCTGGTATACAGCTGGTAGTTCAGGGACTGACATGGTTCCTTTAGGAACAGAGCAAGCTGAAACTCCTTGACTCATCTGTTTCTCCGGAAAGTGTAATTCCTTGGTCTCCCAGTTAATCGTAGGATTCTGCGCCTGCAGCCATGGTAGCCCTAGAATAATGGGAAAGTGGGGAGAAGAGATAAGCAAAAAAGACATTTTCTCCTGATGATCTTTACCCATAAGGACCCTCAAAGGCTCTGTTTCTTGATCCACTGGTCCAGAAGTCAGTAGAGAGCCATCCACAGTCTCCATCTGTACTGGAGTAGCCTTCTTCACTGAACGTATCCCCTGTTTCAGAGCAAAGGAGATATCCATAAAATTTCCACTTGCTCCTGAGTCGATCATAGCAGAGCTAGACACCCAGACTGAGTCAACCCAGAGTTTGATGGAAGGAAGCAATGAGAATTGTTTCTTTTACAACTCAGCTGGGACACCGCTGAGGAAACTTGAAAAATTGCAGCGTTTATACCGTCATCGTCCCCAGAACTAACAGAGTTTAAGTCCGAGAAATCAAGATCTCTTGCAGCAGATCTCTCTGGAGCCTGAGGCTCGGACATGACAGAGCTCCTCTCGCAACACTCACAGTGAATGACTGCTGCAGTAGTCTTACGAGAACGGCTGGGGCAGTTTATAATGAAGTGCCCTGACTTACCACAGTAGAAACATAGATTTTCCTTTATACGATGTTCTTTGCGTGCATCACTAACCCGTCTTTGTAAAGAGTCCACCTGCATGGGTTCAGGTTCTGGTTCCCTTGTGATCCTACTCAAAGGTTCTTTAGCTGAGGAGGGAGGTAGTAAAAGGTTAGTGCGATTATTTTCGAACCATCTCTCTTGTCTGCGTTCAGTCAAACGAGCATCAATACGGATACAATAGTTAATAAAGTCACCTAACGCAGTGGGAGGGTCGGCACGAGCAAGTTCATCCTTAATCAGTGGAGACAACCCTTTCCGAAAAATAGATTTTTTTAGCGGAAGTGTCCCAAGTGGTATCAAGAGCCCATCTCCTGAAATCCAGGGCATATTCGGCTACTGAACGCTTACCTTGGCGCAAAGTTAACATGGCTGCTTCAGCTGTTGCACCTCGATTGGGGTCATCAAACACCTGCCCCATGGCTGAAATAAAAGCATCAAGGTGATTCAAACAATCATCCTCAGTCTCAATCAGAGGGTTTGCCCACATCAAAGCCTTATTGGTAAGCAACATGATTATAGTAAGCACTTTGGATCGTTCAGTGGGAAATTGTGAAGCATGTGCAGAGAAAAATAAATTGCATTGATTAATAAATCCCCTGAATTTCTCACGTTCACCGCCAAAACGAAAAGGAGGTAATTTGGGGATCCCAGAACTCGGGGTTATGGCAGGAGCCTGGGCTCGTTCCTCTAGAGCCTCAATCCTGGCTCGCAATTCCTGGGTAGTCTGTCCAAACACTTGCAAATTATGATTAGTGAGGTCCTGTAGGCTTGCAAAACGGGTTTTTAAAGTCTGTACATCTGAAAGGATTGTATCAGTCACTCCGCAAAGTTCCTTTATGCGGGCCTCCATCTTCCAGATCTTTTAAGGCAGAAGTGCTGGAAGAGGAAAGGAAAAAAAAAAAACAATAGTGTTTACCTGTGGTAACACTCCAGAGTAAAATTTTAAGGGAATGCGCTCACCTGGAATGGTTGTGAGAAGTCACAACCACTGTCATCACATAAGGTATTAAACGGACATCTGATATCCACAGTCACAGCAGACACGGCTTTCCCAGACCCAGCAGACACTAAACATTGTCTCCTGAATCTTGTCATGTATAGTGTACAGTTCCTATAGCGTCTTGTGCTTGGGTGCGAGGAAACACAGGAGACATAGGTTGCAATGAAATGACTTGTATTACTTCATACAAGCATGCTGAAAAGTTCACACAGTTTGCAGGAACAGCGACAGGAGACACAGCAGGCCAGAGTAACTTCAAGCACTACAATAAATCTCCAAAGCAGGTTCAGGATCTCTTCTCTGTACCGTAATTCCTCTGCAAACATGGATTCACCAAACAGCAGGTTTCCAGAGTCCAAAAGTGTTCCAAGGTTCCTCAGTAGGGAATAGCTGGAGTACAAGTCCAAGGTTTCCAGGAGTAAGGTCACAGACTGACTGAGGCTTGATTCAGGAGCACTGATTGTTCAGCTGAGGCTGCTTAAGAAGCAAGAGGGAAGAATCATGGCGGGAACATGAAAACTGGAAACTCCATATTAACTGAGGGCAAGAGCTGCAGAAAGACAGAAAGCAAAATGGCCGACGGAAAACTGAGTTTCAAGGAACATGTCAACAGAGACAAAGAACCTTACAGTAAGTGCTATTTGACCAAGAAGGAGAGCTATTGGGTGCTACGCCAGATGACCTGGCCTCCACAGTCACCAGACCTGAACCTAATCGAGATGGTTTGGGGTGAGCTGGACCGCTCACCGCTTCAATTTTGAGTAAATCCCCAACAGTGTCACCAGCAAAGCACCCCCACACCATCACACCACCTCCTCCATGCTTCACGGTGGGAACCAGGCATGTAGAGTCCATCCGTTCACTTTTTCTGCGTGCAAAGCAGTAATCAAAGCAAAAGGTGGCTACTTTGAAGAACCTAGAATATAAGACATATTTTCAGTTGTTTCACACTTTTTTGTAAAATGTAATGTATAATTCCACATGTGTTAATTCATAGTTTTGATGCCTTCAGTGTGATAGTGTGATTCTACAATTTTCATAGTCATGAAAATACAGAAAAATCTTTGAATTAGAAGGCGTGTCCAAACTTTTGGTCTGTACTGTATGTGTCTCAATGACATGTGTATATATATATATATATATATATATATATATATATGTATTCTTTGTGTGTATATGTATTCTTTCTTTTGTGATTTAAATACTGTCAGTTGGATCCATTATATGTCGGTTTTGCAAGCCGGCAAGAAAATCTCGTCGTACGGATGCCATACTGATGACACATGGATATTTTGATGCGAGGAAATCACATCCTCGCATTGCACACGGATGACATATGGATCCCTGTTCAGGGAACTTTTGTGCGATTCTCGTCCGTAAAATACGGTCCGTGTTTTTATACCTTGTGTGTGACTCCAGCCTAAGGCAGAAGATTTAAAGAGATTTTTTTTATGTACATGATGTGTGATCCATCGGATTGTGGATAACTTGCTTATCACTGGGGATTCGAGCTCTGGCCCCCCAGAGATTCTGAGAACAGGGGCATGCAGTCACGCCCTGGAGAGAGCAGTTGTTCATGCTCGGCTTCTGCTCTGTTCATTATCTATAGAGCTGCTGAGCGCTTGGCTATTTCCATTAGCTACATAGACAATGAATAGAGCAGATACCAGATGATACAAATACCAGACGTATAATGTAATATAATTAGTGTTGAGCGATACGATACTGCAAATATCGGGTATCGGCCGATATTAGCTGTATCGGGCTTTCGATTCCGAGTACCGATATTTTCGTCATATCGGATACCGGAATCGGATTTGTCACTGTCACTGTGAGTGTCCGTCGGTCGGGTCTGTCAGGAGTCAGCGGCACTTACCTGGCAGAAGATCTCCGGCGGTCACGTCCTGGACTGCTTGATGGCCGCCATTATCTTCTCCCTGGCGGTCACATGCAGTTTTTCGCGATAACTGCAGTGACTGCAGGGTAATCCCGGCCGTAAACCAGTCCGATGACGTCACCGCCGGGGAAGCAGGTAATCAGCTGTGCTGCGCCGGGATGACAGGCTCTGCCTGTCATTCTGATGTAGCAGAGCTGGATCGTCGTGGGACACTCGTTACTATGGACTGCGTCGGACAGGTGGTATACTGCTGTTTTTTTTTTTCATTTTTTTACAGGAGATCGATGGCGTCGCAGGATGAGACTGTAATAAAAGTAATGAAAACTGTGTTGTTTTTTATTAAATTAAAAAACTTTTTTATGAACATTCACCCGTCCGGGTACATCAACAATTTAACTATTTACATACAGGGACCCTGTCCGGGTTATTTATAATTCTTTGGCAGGGGTGTTCCAGGTACCACCTGGTACTCTTCTGATGCTTGCCAAACATCCGAGACACCAAGGACCACCAGGACCTGATGATGTCGTGTGGCCTGTACAGTCAAGTCGTGACCCGCTATCTGTGTCTGTGTGGCCACCTCTTTCATCTCCCTCCGGGTCTGGAGCCCTATGTCCCGGACTGAACGAACCCCAGGGGGCCTAACAGGCGCCGGGTACGGGCCAGCTATCATTATCATGTCCATAGCTGGGGCTGCTGAGGAGACCACTGAGGGAGGCTGGGGAGATTTACGGCGTGGGGTGGGCACTTGTGCAGAGGCCTGGATGTGGGAGGCTGAAGGCTCCGAGGGTCTCACAGGTTCCTGACACTCTGGGGAGTAGGGGTCGCACCTGGTAACATTTAGGGCGTACCATCCATTGTAACCCCAGTGTCGGGTGTAAGTCACCAAGTCTCCTGGCAACAGGTCCCTCCCCGGGTGTCCTTCTGGGAGGTGAGCCTCCACATCCCGCCGGGTCACAAACACTTCTAAATAAAGTCCAGGCTCCTGGATGAAGCCCCAACCACCTTTTAACTTAAAGTTCCGTACTGCACCCTTACGCCGCGGCTCCCACAGGGTTCCTTTATCTTTTCTCATCCGGTCCTTATCTGCCCGGTCCTTCTCCAGGTTACGTTGCCGAAGCTTTTGGGATTCTCGCTGCTCCCTTTGTCGCTCTGCTTCCCGCTCCCGATGTCTCCACTCTTCCTCCTGACGCTGGTTGTAATTCTCCTCCACCAGCATCTCCATGTCTCCACCATCAAACTGCAGCTTACGATGTCCGGTTTGCGGCAGCTCTCCTGGCGCCCGACAGTCCTGGCGGCGCTCACCTGCGGAGGAAGCAGCCGGCTCTGGAACAGATGACAGTCGGGGCTCCGGTACAGACAGGTAGACCTCTGGTGCCTGCGCGGCCTCCTCCATGAGGACGGGTGTCGCTTCTTCTGTCTCAGCGACGGGGGCAGACAGCGGGATCTGGGGTGCTGCCGGTGCAGCGTTTTTGCAGGAACGGGTGCCTCCACTGCGACAACGTCAACCGGATCACATTGCAAGGGCTGGGATGCCCGCACGGACTCCTCTACTAGAACGGGTGCCTCACCTTCCGGTACAGACACTTCAGGTAAGAGGGATTGGCGCCGCTCCAAGTTTAGTTTTAGGGCACGCCAGCTGGCTTCCATCCTGGCGACCTCCTCCCGGTGCCGGGCCAGGCCTCTTAGGGTATCCTCCGCTTCTTGCAGCGTAGGAGGGTTTCCAGGCCGGGTGCCCAACGGTGGTTCCGTGGCGATCGGGTCGCTTCCGTGGGGGGAGAGCTCTGACTGCTCCATCCCTTCACACTTCTGCTCGTGTCCATTAGCCATCTCTGCCAAGTCACATGTGTCATTAGCATCTGGAGAGGGCCCCTCTTTTGTAGTGAGGCGGGACCTTCGTGTTAGTTTCCGCACACTGAGGAGGATGAGGAGGCGGAACTGAAGAGCTGTGGGGCACGATCTTACATTGCAGTAACATTTAGAGTGGTCGGCCATCGTTTTCGCGCCACTGAGTGAGTGTACACCCACGAAGAGCACGCCCTTCTTCTTCACCAGTGCCTCGTCGTGACGCAGATATGGCGGAAAAATGGCAAATACATTCTCTGATGATTTTAGCAATTCTCAAGCACAAAACCAGTTCAATTCAGGCACACAGGACTCGCTTATAGAGAGCTACAGAATCCTGTTCGTGACGCCCAAGTTGAGTCGCACAGAGCCAGAGGTTTTGGGGGTACTCGGCACCGAGCCCGTCGACTTTTATGGGGTATGTCACGGCTTTACCCGGCAATTGAATCAGAGTCTATTTTACTATGTAGAAGTGTATAAACTATAAATATATGTATATATATATATGTCACAATGACATGTATATATATATATATGTATTCTATGTGTGTATATTTTGTGTTTACAACGAAAGAAAGGTTTTTTTTGGTGCGATATTTTGTTCCCATAGACTTACATGGGACTTTCGGAATCGGATATCGACGATATTTAGTGATATCGGCGATACCATTCCGATCCGATATTTTTAGATATCGAGCAGTATCGCTCAACACTAAATATAATATATACATGGTCGGGCTCTGCTCTATTTATTATCTATAGAGCTGCTGAGTGCTGCGCTCGGCTGTTTCCATCAGTTCCATAGACAATGAATAGAGAGATACCAGATGATACAGACACCAGACATACAATGTAATTAATATAATACATGGTCGGGCTCTGCCGGATCCAGCAGTTATCACATAACCACGAGGAGGCGCTCTGCACACTTGCTGTCATGTGCCAACTATTCACTGACAGGTGACACTAGTTGTCTCCTGAATGCAAGTATCACTGTGCTGGAGCCAGCAGAACTGAATGCTAACTGATGAATATACAGTACAGACCAAAAGTTTGGACACACCTTCTCATTTAAAGATTTTTCTGTATTTTCATGACTATGAAAATTGTAAATTCACACTGAAGGCATCAAAACTATGAATTAACACATGTGGAATTATATACTTAACAAAAAAGTGTGTAACAACTGAAATTATGTCTTATATTCTAGGTTCTTCAAAGTAGCCACCTTTTGCTTGATGACTGCTTTGCACACTCTGGCATTCTCTTAATGAGCTTCAAGAGGTAGTCACTGGAAATGGTTTTCACTTCACAGGTGTGCCCTGTCAGGTTTAATAAGTGGGATTTCTGGCCTTTTAAATGGGGTTGGGACCATCAGTTGTGTTGTGCAGAAGTCTGGTGGATACACAGCTGATAGTCCTAACTGAATAGACTGTTAGAATTTGTATTATGGCAAGAAAAAAGCAGCTAAGTAAAGAAAAACGAGTGGCCATCATTGCTTTAAACCCCTTACTGCCATCGACGTACTATCCCGTCCATGGTACCTGGCCCGTATGACCGGGGACGGGATAGTACGTCATAGGCGATCAGCTGCGCTCCTGTGGGGAGCGCAGCTAATCGCCGCCGGGTGTCAGCTGATTATCACAGCTGACACCCATGACTGTGTGTCAGGAGCGGTCACGGACCGCTCCCGGCACATTAACCCCTTGCACACCGCGATCAAACATGATCGCGGTGTACTGGGGGCACAGGGGAGGATCGCGCAGGGTGGGGGCTCCCTGCGCGCCCCCCTGAGACCCTCAGAGCAGCGCGATGTGATCGCGCTGTTCTGAGGGCTTCCTCCCTCCCAGGACCCGGATCCAAGATGGCGCCGGGGTCCTGGAGGGAGGCGGCTACCTCAGTGCCTGCCGAGAGCAGGCACTGAGAAGCCTGCATCTATGCCTGTGCGATCGCTGGTGTGACAGAGTGCTGTGCACACTGTCACACCAGCGATCTGATAAAATACAGTGATGTCCCACCCTGGGACAAAGTAAAAAAGTTAAAAAAGTAAAAATAAACATGTGTAAAAAAAAATCCAAAATAAATAAAAAAAAAATAAATATTCCCCAATAAATTCACTTCTTCCTGTAAATAAAAAAAAAAAAAACAATAAAAATACACATATTTGGTATCGCCGCGTCCGTAACGACCCCCCCTATAAAATTGTCCCACTAGTTAACCCCTTTAGTGAGCCCCTTAAAAAAAAAAAAAAAACGAAGCAAAAAATCAATGCTTTATCATCATACCGCCGAACAAAAAGTGGAATAACGCGCGATCAAAAAGACCGATATAAAAACCATGGTACCGCTGAAAACGTCATCTTGTCCCGCAAAAAACGAGCCATCATAAAGCATCATCAGCGAAAAAATAAAAAAGTTATAGCTCGCAGAATAAAGCGATGCAAAAATAATTATTTTTTATATAAAATTGTTTTTATTCTATAAAAGCGCCAAAACATGAAAAAATGATATAAATGAGGTATCGCCATAATCGTACTGACCCGAAGAATAAAACTGCTTTATCAATTTTACCACACGCGGAACGGTATAAACGCCTCCCCCAAAAGAAATTCATGAATTGCTGATTTTTGTTCATTCTAACCTCCCAAAAATCGAAATAAAAAGCGATCAAAAAAGGTCACGTGCTCAAACATGGTACCAATAAAAACGTCAACTCGTCCCGCAAAAAATAAGACCTCACATGACTCTGTGGGCCAAAATATGCAAAAATTATAGCTCTCAAAATGTGATGATGCAAAAACTATTTTTGCAATAAAAAGCGTCTTTTAGCGTGACAGCTGCCAATCATAAAAACCCGCTATAAATAGTAAATCAAACCCCCCTTTATCACCCCCTTAGTAAGGGAAAAATAATAAAATTAAAAAAAAGTATTTATTTCCATTTTCCCATTAGGGTTAGGGTTAGGGTTGCGGCTAAAGTTAGGGTTAGGGTTGGCGCTAAAGTTAGGATTAGGGTTAGGGTTGGGATTAGGGGTGTGTTAGGGTTAGGTTTGTGGTTAGGGTTGGGACTAGGGTTAGGGGTGTGTTGGGGTTAGGGTTGGAGTTAGAATTGGGGGGTTTCCGCTGTTTAGGCACATCAGGGGCTCTCCAAATGTGACATGGCGTCTGATCTCAATTCCAGCCAATTCTGCGTTGAAAAAGTCAAACGGTGCTCCTTCACTTCTCAGCTCTGCCATGCGTCCAAACAGTAGTTTATCCCCACATATGGGGTATCAGCGTACTCTGGACCCCAAGAGTTATTGTGCAATTTGTCCTATTTCTTCTGCTACCCTTGGGAAAATAAAAAACTGGGGCGAAAATATCATTTTTGTACAAAAAAATATATTTTTTTGTTTTTACGGCTGTACATTATAAACTTCTGTGAAGCACTTGGGGCTTCATAGCACTCACCACACATCTAGATAAGTTCCTTGTGGGGTCTATTTTCCAAAATGGGGTCACTTGTTGGGGATTTCCACTGTTTAGGCGCATCAGGGGCTCTCCAAATGCGACATGACGCCCCCAGACCATTCCATCAAAGTCTGCAATCCAAAACGTCACTACTTCCCTTCCGAGCCCCGACGTGTACCCATACAGTAGTTTTCTCCCACATATTGGATATCAGCGTACTCAGGACAAATTGGACAACAACTTTTGGGGTCCAATTTCTCCTGTTACCCTTGTAAAAATAAAATATTGGGGCAAAAAAATCATTTTTGCAAAAAAAAAAAAGGATTTTTTATTTTTACGGCTGTGCGTTATAAACTTCTGTGAAGCACTTCGGGGTTCAAAGTGCTCACCACACATCTAGACAAGTTCCTTGTGGGGTCTATTTTCCAAAATGGGGTCACTTGTGGGGGGTTTCCACTGTTTAGGCGCATCAGGGGCTCTCCAAATGCGACATGACGCCCCCAGACCATTCCATCAAAGTCTGCAATCCAAAACGTCACTACTTCCCTTCCGAGCCCTGACGTGCGCCCATACAGTAGTTTTCTCCCACATATTGGGTATCAGCGTACTCAGGACAAATTGGACAACAACTTTTGGGTTCCAATTTCTTCTGTTACCCTTGTGAAAATAAAATATTGGGGGCGAAAAAATCATTTTTGTAAAAAAAAAAAAGATTTTTTATTTTTACGGCTGTACGTTATAAACTTCTGTGAAGCACTTCGGGGTTCAAAGTGCTCACCACACATCTAGATAAGTTCCTTGTGGGGTCTATTTGCCAAAATGGGGTCACTTGTGGGGGGTTTCCACTGTATAGGTGCATCAGGGGCTCTCCAAATGTGACATGACGCCCCCAGACCATTCCATCAAAGTCTGCAATCCAAAACGTCACTACTTCCCTTCCGAGCCCTGACGTGCGCCCATACAGTAGTTTTCTCCCACATATTGGGTATCAGCGTACTCAGGACAAATTGGACAACAACTTTTGGTTCCAATTTCTTCTGTTACCCTTGTGAAAATAAAATATTGGGGACGAAAAAATCATTTTTGTAAAAAAAAAAAAGATTTTTTTATTTTACGGCTGTACGTTATAAACTTTAGTGAAACACCTGGGGGTTAAAAGTTCTCACCACACATCTAGATAAGTTCCTTGAGGGGTCTAGTTTCCAAAATGGCATCATTTATGGGGGTTTCCACTGTTTAGGCAGATCAGGAGCTCTCCAAACACGACATGGCGTCCAGCCAATTCTGCGTTGAAAAAGTCAGACGGCGCTCCTTCCCTTCCAAACTCTGCCATGCACCCAAACAGTGGTTTACCCCCACATATGGGGTATCAGCGCACTCAGGACAAATTGCACAATAACTTTTGGAGTCTTGTTACCCTTGGAAAAATAAAAATTGGGGTGAAAAGATCATTTTTGTGGAAAAAATATGATTTTTAAATTTTATGACTCTACGTTATAAACTTGTGTGAAGCACTTGGGGGTTCAAATTGCTCACCAAAGATCTAGAAAAGTTCCTTAGGGGTCTAGTTTCCAAAATGGGGTCATTGTGGGGGGTTTCCACTGTTTAGGCACATCAGGGGCTCTCCAAATGCAACATGGCATCCAATCTCAATTCCAGCCAATTTTGGTTGGAAAAAGTCAAATGGTGCTCCTTCCATTCCGAGCTCTGCCGTGCGCCCAAACAGTGGTTCCCACCCACATATGGGGTATCAGCGTACTCAGGACAAATTGGACAACAACTTATGTGGTCCAATTTCTCCTGTTACCCTTGAGAAAATAAAAAATTAGTGACTAAAATATAATTTTTGTGGGAAAAAAATAGGATTTTTTATTTTCATGCCCGGGCATTATAAACTTGTGTGAAGCACTTGGGGGTTCAAAGTGCTCACCAAAGATCTAGATAAGTTCCTTAGGGGGTATAGTTTCCAAATGGGGTCACTTGTGGGGGTTTCCACTGTTTAGGCTCATCTGGGGCACTGCAAATGGAACATGACCCCCATCAAAGTCTGCATTCCAAAACGTTACTACTTCCTTTCCAAGCCCTGCCGTGCACCCAAACAGTTCCCCCCCCCCACATATGGGGTATCAGCGTACTCAGGACAAAATTGGACAACAACTTTTGGGGTCCAATTTCCTTGGGAAAATTCAAAAATTTGGGACTAAAAAATCATTTTTGTGGAAAATTGTTTTTTTTTTTTTTCACACCCAGGCATTATAAACTTTTGTGAAACACTTTGGGGTTCAAAGTGCTCACAACAGATCTAAATAAGTTCTGTAAGGGGTCTAGTTTCCAAAATGGTGTCACTTGTGGGGGGTTTCCACTTTTTAGGCGTATCGGGCTCTCCTAACACGACATGGCGTCCAATCTCAACTCCAGCCAATTTTAGTTTGAAAAAGTCAAACGGCGCTCCTTCCCTTACGAACTCTGCCGTGTGCCCAAACAGTGGTTTTCCCCACATATGGGGTATTGGTGTACTCAGGAGAAATTGCACAACAACTTTATCTGCCCATTTTCTCCTTTTACCCTTGTGAAAATAAAAAAAAGTTTGTAAAAGATCATTTTTGTGGCTAAAAAGTTAAATATTAATTTTTTCCTTCCACGTTGCTTCAGCTGCTGTGAAGCACCTGAAGGGTTATTAAACTTCTTGAATGTGGTTTTGAGTACCTTGAGGGGTGCAGTTTTTAGAATGGTGTCACTTTTGGGTATTTTCTGCTATATAGACCCGTCAAAGTGACTTCAAATGTGATGTGGTCCCTAAAAAAATGGCTTTGTAAATTTTGTTGTAAAAATGAGAAATCACTGGTCAACTTTTAACCCTTATAATTTCCTAACAAAAAAATTTTGGTTCCAAAATTGTGCTGATGTAAAGTAGACATGTGGGAAATGTTATTTCTTAACTATTTTGTGTGACATATTTCTCTGTTTTAAGGGAAAAAAAATTCAAAGTTTGAAAATTGCAAAATTTTTAAAATTTTCGCCATATTTGCGCTTTTTTCAAAAATAAACGCAAGGTATATCGAAGAAATTTTACCACTAACGTGAAGTACAATATGTCACGAGAAAACAATCTCAGAATCGCGAAGATCCATTGAAGCGTTCCAGAGTTATAACCTCATAAAGAGACAGTGGTCAGAATTGTAAAAATTGGCCCGGTCATTAACGTGCAAACCACCCTTGGGGGTGAAGGGGTTAAGCACAGGCTTTATAACAGTACAGCTGCTTCTCAGAGGCACATTGACTAACAGCTTCTTTTGTTAGCACAGTTCGGCACAGAGCAAGACACTTTACAAAGGCACAGCAGTACACAGCATTTCTTCTAGCACAGTGAGATGGAGGAGGGGGGAGGGTTTGCTGAGGGATAATTTTCTCTGTAACACAACTTCCTATGGTACTTATCTTTCCCGCTCCTGATAACTCTCCAAGTCGCAGTATAGGGATTAGCCCAGCTCCAATCTGTAATGGGAATCCTGTGTCCCTATGGGTTTACTTGCCTGAATGTATTTTAGAGACAGATCATACACAACCATCCCTTTCAGCTGCTGCCAGAATGTAAACAAGTTTTTCCCACAATCCCCTGGGGCTCTGCTAACCACTCCCCTGTCTCCTGTGACTGTGTTAACCCCTCTAATTGCTGGATGCTTTTGAAGCAACAGCAGTTAGCACTATTTCTGCAAGTCACACTCCCTTTCCCCCCTTTTTTTTAATGTCGTCCTCAACATTTGCCTCAATTAATTGATTGATCTGACCAATTTTAAGACAGTGGTGGAAGTCAGGGCACTTCATATACATACGGCATAACATTCATAAACATTAATATCAACCTATTCTTATGACCTTTTACTTGTCGGACTCCTGTAAGAAATAAACAAATTTAAAAAAAACACATCCTTTTAGCTGGAGCTTTTTGTACGTCTTTCAACCAGCTCCTCTCACTAGGGCCCTTAACAGTGCTTTTTTTCTGCAAAGTCTTTTTTAAAGGGAAAAACAGAGTGTGAAAACAAGTCCCTTTTCCCCCAGCAACATCTTCATTTCTGCCTCTCGGTGGTGAATACTACTCAAGTGGGCTTACCTGGTCCGTAGGCGGATACCTGTTTCCCTTGACAGTCCTTGGCACTTGACTTTTAGGGGCACCAATGTCCATACGCAGCATCATTGGCCTCCCACTTTTTGAACGACATCCTTTGATGGGTTGTTTCTCAGAAACCCCCGGTTTTTTTGTTGCAGATTTTTTCCCTTTCCCCGCACCAATCTCATACTCCT
>JARQOD010005450.1:0-47533 GCA_033576555.1 Oophaga sylvatica
AGTGGGGAAACCATGTCACATCTCTCGTGGCATCCAATTTGAGGAAACGACTAACGGGATGAGATCGACCTCTGCGTTTAAAAAAAACCCTTTCTTCAAAAAAACCCCATTTTACTACCCCCACAGATAAGAAATTTGGGGGGTTTTCGCATCCCCGGGGGAAAATTTCCCCCCCGGGAGGTTTTACTGTTTTTAGCAATTCCCAAAATTTCTGCAATCACTTTTTTCAGTGTGTATTTGTATCCATCTTTTCCTGTAGCGGAGAGTTGGACTGGTTATGAGATGAAAAATAAAAAAAAGGGGATTTCAAAGTACTTCAACACCGTTACGCTTTTAGTTTCAATACTTTCCCCTTTTTTTCTATTTTTTATATTTGGGAAATCCAAAATGAGCCTGTGAGAGTTGTGTCTTTTTTTGGAAATATTAAGTTTTTTAAAAAATTCCCCAACACGTAAAAAGGTATGCTTTGATACATTTCCCTTTTTCAACTTTTTATATGCTGGTGAAATTTAAATTTTGGGACCCGAGAGTGCGTGTTGCCTCCTGAAATATTACGGAGTTTTTGGGAATTTTCACTTTTTCTATACCTGGTATCTGTGTTTACAGTACCTTTTTGCGAAAAAGGCCCAAACATCTGTGTGTTACCCCCGGAAAAAGAAACGGGGTTTTTCTTTTTCCCCAAAAATTTGTATAAGCTGTAGGGCTTTGATACAGTACACTTTTTCTACTTTTTTTTTTCTGGTTAACCCTCCCGGGTGGGGACGCTGTGTGTTACCCCCGGGAAATATATCGAGTTTTTAAAATTTTTTCCCCAAAAACGGGATATAACTGTGCTTTAATACAAAACCCCCCCTTTTTCACTTATTTTTATTTTGGTGTGTTTCCCACTGAGCGTGAGAGCCCCGTTTTCTGACTTGGAAATATTACAGAGATTTACAATTCCCCCCAAAATGTATACAGCTGTGTGTTCAAATCATTACCCTTTTTTTTTTTATATTTGGTGTGATCCATATGAGCCGTGGCTGGGTGTGTGATTCCTGAAAAAATATATGGAGTTTTTAAAAATTTCCCCTAACTTTTAAAAAGCTGTAGCTTGTTTTACTTTTTCCTTTTTGGCAGAAAGTCCCCCCCCACCCCCACTGTTTAAATGTTTTTGAATAAAAGTTATTTTTTTCAACCTTTTTTATTTCGTTGAATTTCCAAAACTGAGCCGTTGGGGCGTGTTATCCGGGAAAAAATTTTCAAAAAAATTAAAAAAACCCCCCAAAAATGTATAAAGCGTAGCTTCTGATAAAAACCCTTTTTTTACTTTTTACATTTGGTTTAAACCAAATGAGTTTTGAGAGTTGTGTTGATCAGGAAATTTAAATCGGGGATTTAAAATTACCAAAAACCCGTTTCATGTTGGTTTGTTCAGTACAATTTTTAACTTTTTTTATTCTGTTAATCCTTTTTTTAGCCTGGGGGGTCTTTGTCTGATCAGGAAAAATTATGGTTTTTAAAAAACCAAAAACTTTACGTTTAGGGGATACATTTCCCTTTTTCTCTTTTTTTTTTTTTGTTTTAATCCAACTGGCGGGGGAGTCTGTGTTAATTAGGGGAAAATTTTTTTACGGGGAATTTAAAAATTTCCCAACAAAGTATAAAAACTGTACCTTCTGATTTTTGTTTTAAATTTTTCAACTTTTTTTTTTTGGGTAATCCTTCTGGGCCCGGGTTGTGTCTGACCAGGAAATTTTTTTTTACGGGATTTAAAAAAATTTCCCAAACTGTTAAAGCTTACGCTTTTGAACCCTTTCCTTTTTTACTTTTTAATTTTGGGGTAATCCCAAATGAGCGGGGAAGTCTTTGTCTTATCAGGGGAAAAAAAAAAGGAGATTTAAAAAATTTCCCCAAAATTTTTTACAGTTTCGTTTTTACAGTTCAATTTTTCAACTTTTTTTTTTTTCTTTTTAATTTTCCATCTGACCTGTGGAGTCTTTTTTTGATCAAAAAATTTTTGGAGGTTTTAAAAATTTCCCCCCAAAACTGTATAAAGCTGACCTTTGATTTCAGTAAAACCCCTTTTTTTTTTTTTACATTTGGGGGTAAACCAAAGGCCTTGAAGTCTGGTTGACCAGGAAAAAAAGTAAGGGGATTTTAAAAATTTTTACAACCTGTTTACGCTGGAGCTTCTGTTCGTACAATTTTTTTAAATTTTTATTTTTTTGGGGTTTAAACCCTTGAGCTGGGGGTTTTGTCTGACCCGGAAATAAAATTTGGGAAATTTAAAATTTCCAAAACACGTATTGGGTGAAGCTTTGATACAGTACTTTTTTAAATTTTTTTTTTTGTTAAAACCATTTCTGAGCCTGTGGAGTCTGTGTCAGACTCAGGAAAAAGTACGGAGATTTAAAAATTTTCCCAACACGTATTTAGATCTACGCTTTTTATACAGTACAATTTTTTTTTCTTTTTATATTCTGGTGTAATCCAACTGACCTGTGAAGTCTTTGTTGACTAGGGGAAAAATTTTTCGGAAAATTTTAAAAAATTTTTACCATGTATTTCGCTGTACGTTCTGATACGTACCTTTTTCAACTTTTTTCTTTTGGGGGTTTTAAAAAATACTGAGCCTGTTTGGGGTCTGTCTAATAGGAAATAAGTAAGGGGATTTAAAATTACCACAACAACCCCCCAAATTTTTTTTTATTTAATTTTTTTTGGTACTAGTGTACGTACCCCTTTTTTACCTTTTTATTTATTGTGTAAACCATTTCTGAGCCTGAGAGCGTCTGTGTCTGCCCACTAAAATATATATGGAGATTTAGAATATTTTCACTTTACTAATATACCTTTATGGTTGGGTGATACAGTCCCCCTTTTTTTTTTATGGGAAAATTTTTGGGTAAACCATACTAACTCTGAGAGCGTCTGTGTCGTCTCCGAAAAATTTTTTACGGGATTTCCAATAATTCACTGTACTATATTTTTTGGTATCTGCTGACAGTACCCCTTTTTTTTTTTTTTATATTTTGTGTAATCCCCAAAAAAGCCTGAAGAGCGTCTGTGTTTGACTCCTGAAATATATACGGAAATTTTGAATATTTTCACATTTTCTATATAATGGGTTTGGGGGAAAACAGTACCCCTTTTTTTTCTTTTTATATTTTTTGTTTAAAACCTTTCTGAGCCGAGGGAAAGTCTGGTTCCCCCCTTTAAATATATACGGGAAATTTTCCCAAAAAGTTCACTTACTTTTATTATTTTTCTGGTTAAAACAGTATCCCTTTTTTATCTTTTTATATTTTGTGTACCCCTCGACCTGAGGGGTCTGGTTCCCCCCTAAAAAATTTTTTCGGAGATTTGATTTTTTAAAAAATATATTTACGGGGATTGGGATCGCCCCCTTTTTGGGCCCGAAAATCCCCCTCCCCCCACCCTCTAAGGCATCTTGACACCTGAAACTTTGGGCCCCCTATTGTGTTATTTTTTGCGGATCTGCTTTTTTTTTCGGGGGTGATCCATAAAGAGCCTATGAGAGCATGTGTCTGACTCGGGGAAAAAATAGGGGGATTAAATTACCCCAACAGTAACAGCTGTACATTTTAAAACATTACCCCTTTTTTTACTTTTTTATTCTGGTATAATCCATACTGACCCTGAGAGGGCAGTGTGTGCCCCCGAAATATTTTAGGAGATTTAAATTTTTCCATAATGTATAAGCTGTACGCCTGATACAGTACCATATATCTGCTTTTATTTTGGCACTTTTAAAAAAATGAGGAAGTGGGGGAGAGGCCGCGGACGTGGGCCCCGGGGGGGCCCTGGTACTGGGGGTGGTGGTGCATCTGGGGAGTGCCAAAAAGAAAATTTAGACTTAAGGCAGGAGGTGTTGGCCGGCTCATCGTCGGGCTAAAAAAGGCCCCGGGAAGGCCCCCTTTTAAAATTGGGAGTGGGTAAATTTTTTTAAAGCCCAAGTTTCCGGAACGGGTTTTGATTTACTTTGCTAAAAAACAGCCCGCTCTATCCCCCTCTTCTAAAGTTTCAAAACATGCAAGCACTGAGTCGCCCCTGGGCTCCTGGCAAAAAAAAACCCCTTTCTTGTGTGCTTTACCCCCCAAAAGGGGGGTGGGGGCAGCCCACATTTTAGATTACTCATGGGATTTTTTTCAATTCCTCCCCCGAGTTATCAAGTCAAACCCCGAATTCCCCAGTCCAAATAAAACGAGATGGAGTGCACTGATGAAAACCACTCCCTAGATGACGGGGTTTTCTTTCCCCCCAAGAAAATTTTTTTCCCCTCGCAGTATACGACCCGAATCGCCCCCGATAAAAATTTAGGTCCCCCTTCCCCCATACTATCCCCTTCACGGGGGACACGAAAAAGTGCAAATAAAAAAAAAGAGGAGGTGATGGATGCCCCATTTTTCCCGGATTGGCCCCTTTGGGGGGAAAAGGGTGAGTGGCAATAGCTCAGAAGGGGGAAAAATTTTTCCGCGGGGGGGTAGGGACATCGGGGGGGGGTTTGGGGGAGGCCCTTACAGTAAAAAAAATTTTTAAAAAAAAAAAAAAAAGAGTTGCGGACAGCTTGGCCAGCGGTAAATTTTGAACAGCGTGCCCCCCCGGGAAAATTTCCCATAGTAGGAAGATTTGGGGGGGATTTTTTTTCCCCCAAAAACCTTTGAGGGGAAAAGGTTTCTGTAAAAAGTGGGAAGGCCCTTTAGGGGGGGAAAAATTCTAAAATTTAAAAAAACCAGTTGCATCCCTTAAAAATTTTAAAATAAACCCATGATTGAAAAGCGTGGAGGGGAAAAACAAAACCTAAAAACCCCCCCCCCCAGGGCCGGCATCAGCCCGGGCCCCCCCGGCCAAGTGCCGGTTCCCGGGCGGGGGGGGGGGGCCACTTTGGGCGGGGTTTGGCACGGGCCCCTCTAAAGAAAACCCGGGGGCATATAGGGGGGGGCCCTGTGCCACCCCCGTCCCCGGGTTTTGGCCCCCCCTGCTTGCTCGGGCCCCGGGATTTTGCAATCTTACCTCTCCCTGCCCCCCCGCTGTGAATTCCGGTTTCCTGACAGTGACTTCCGGGTTTTAAGAGGGGGTGAGTCACGTTGTATGTCCCCCCCCCTAAATAGCCCAGTGCAGAGAGTGTAAGAGGGTTTGACACTGGGGAAACCCAGAGTAGAGCAGTGCACAGCGAGGAGAGGTTTTCTTTTTTTTTTAAATTTTTGGGGCAATTTTTGGGGGGCATTATACACGGGAATAATATAGGGGGGCCCCCCAACCTTGGGGCTCATAGATAGGGCCTAACAGTGGAACATTTAAAAGGGGGGACATAAACACGGGGCCTTTTTCGGGGCCATTATACAAATGGATCATTATTTTAAAAGGGCCAATTATAAAATGGGCATTATTTTGGCCCCCTAAGGGCCGGAGCAGAATCAATAGGGGGACATCAATACGGAGCATTCAAAAGGGGAAAAAAGAACGGGGGGCGCATTTAGGGGCCCCCTTTTAAATGGATAACTAAAATTGGGCCCCTTATAAAGGGCATTTTTTGGGGCCCCCATACACTGGGCACATCCAGGGGGGGCCCCTCATATACGGGCATTTAAAAGGGGGAAAAAAAGACTCTGGAGCAGCAAAGGACAGCGACCATTATACAATGGACATAAAAATTTGGGGGCCCCTTATATATGGAGCATTTTTTTTGGGCCATAAGCACTGGAGCATCATCCATGGGCCCATATATATGGATCTTTTTAAATGGGGGAGATCAGACACGGAGCGCTCCCTTTTTTCCCCCTCATATTGGAGCATTCTAAAAGGGGAAAAAAAAAGACACTGGGCAGCATTTAGGGGGGCCATTATACATGGTTTTTTTAAAAGGGGGCCCCAATTTTTTTTGGACAAAAATTTTTTGGGGCCCCCAAAAACGGGGGCATCACAAGGGGCCCCTAAAATTTCTGGAGATTTTTGGGGCAGAAACACGGGGGCAGATCCGGGGGCCCCATTTTTTGGGGGCATTCTAAAGGGGGCAGATCAATACTGGGGCGGGCACCCGGGGGGGCCCCTCATTACGGAGGACAAGAATACAAGGACAAACAAGGGAAAGGGCCCATTGTAGGCATTTACTACAGGGCCTATGAAAGCTGAAGAAATGGATAAACCTTTTGTTTCAAACCCCCAAAAGTTCTCCAAAAAATATGAATATTTGGGTTGGGGGTTTTTTAAAAATATCCAGACATTTGTTGGGAATCTCTCTCAGGCAAAACAAAGGGGGGAAAAAGGGAAAAATTCTTTTTCCTCTTTTGCTGACAATTTTCTTTAAAAAAGGTAGAGGAAAAAAAAAGGGGATTGTACCTTGGAAAAAACCTTTAAAAAACAGGGGGGAAAGGGGGTTTTGACGATGTAAGAGGGGGGGGGCCCCAGGAGGTAGGCCATTTTTTTTAGAATTTTGGATAAAAGGGGGGGAAGACCTGTGAAGACTCAGACGTCAAGGTTGGGTTTCAGAAAGGCAGTTTTTAAGGGACTAAAAAAGGAAAAATTGGAAGGATCCGGGGGGGGAAAATTTTAAAGGGAAAAAAAAAATGTCCGGGAAGGATGGGACATTTTGGGAAAAATGGATTCTAAAAGCCAAATTTTAAAAACAATTAAAAAAAGGGGGAAAAAAGGGGAACATTTAAGGAAACCAGGAGGTAAAACACAGAACATAAACCATGCAAAAAAAAGGAAGAAAAAAAATTTTTATAAAGGGGGAAAAAGAGGGAGGAAATTTTAAAAAAAGAAAAAAATCCCGAACCTCCCGGGCACAAATAAATTTATCAAAAGTAAAAAAAAAATTAAAGGGGTTTGAAGAGATGTAAAAGCAAACAAAAAATTTTTTTGGGGGGATAGTAAAAAGAAAAAAAAAATGTAAAAGGGTTTTTTTTAAAGGTTTTTTGGGGGAAAAAAAAAAATGGGGAAATGGTAAGCAGGAGTTAAAAGGGGGAAAATTTTTAAAATTTCCCTTTTGCACGTTTTTTTCAAAAGGAAATGTAAATCAAATGTTTTCTTCACTGCCCCTTTAAAGGGGAATTTAAAAGAATCCGGGGTATCTTAAAGAAAGACATGGGGGAAACACTTAGCTAAAATTTGAATTAAATTTTCTCCGGTCAGATGAATTACCCCCCCGAATACAAAAGGGTAAAGGGGAAAAAATTTTAAAACCATGAAAAACTCTAAAAAATTCTTGGGGAACAGGGGGAAGCCCCAAAAGATGGAGAAGCAAATGTCTTTCCCCATTTTTCAAAAAGGGAAGAAGGGGACCCAGGGAACTACGGGGCCCGGGGAGTCTGACTTCTAATTTGGAAAAAAACTTTGAAAAATTATTAAAGAAAATGTTGTAAGTCCCGCTAAGAATGAAGTGTTAAACGATCAGCATGGGTTTGTAACAAAAAAGCCCCCTGTCGACAAATTTAAATTTTCCCCTTTTATGACAGAATCATGACTGGGGGGGTGGGGGAAAAATGCTGTAGATATATTTAATCTTGACTTCAGAAGCTTTTTCAAAGATCTCACCCATCCTTATTGAAAAAAGGGACTAAGTATGGGGGGGGAAAAGGGGAAATTGTTGGGGGGATTAAAAAAGGGCCCTTAGTGATCGGCTCAAGGGGTTTTTGGTCTTTAAATGTGCACACCCCGTTGGAAGAATGTCTCAAGTGGGGACCAAAAGGGGTCTTTTTTGGGGGGCCCTTTTTTGTTCAACATCTTTATCAATATTTAGAAAAAAAAAAATTTGGGGGAAAATCAAATTTGTGATGAAAAAAAAGCTAGGGGGGTAGCTAATACTAGGAAGAGAGAGAGAGGATTCAAAAAGTATAAAAAAACTGAGCAGTGGGCAGCAACAAACAGAATGGTTTTTAACAGGGAAAAATGAAAGTTACTTTGGGGGAATAAAAAAAGAAAAAAGCATACAAAATAGGGGAATTGGCTAAAATAACACACATGTGAAAAAGACTTGGGTTTTTACTAATTTTTTTCCCCCTTGAACAGGTCAACAGTGTGATGCAGCACCAAAAAACAAACAATTTAGGATGTATCAAAGAAGCATACGCTAGATACGTAGTTTATTATTTTCCCTCTACTCCTCTTTTTGGGCAGAAATCATCTGGAATACTGTGTCCGTTTTGGGACACATTTTTTTAAAAAAAAAAAACCCAAAATGGGGCAAGTTAAAAGGGGAAACCACCAAATGGGGACCCCGGGGGTTTTCAAACCAGTCCCATGAGGAACGGGGCAGGGTTTGGGAATTTTAGCTTAAAGGGAAAAAGATGAGAGGAGACTTAAACTGTCTTTCAAAATCTTAAGGGGTGTCACTTGGGAGAAGGATTATTTTATTCTCATTTGCAAAAAGGGGAAAAAAACTAGAAGAAATTGGGGGATGAAACAAAAGGGGGGGAGACACAGATTAGATATTAGAAAAAATTTTTTTTCGTTAGGGTGTTTAAGGAGTGGAACGGCTGCCCGAGGGGGGTAAGTTCCCCTTTAAAGGGGAAATTTCAAAAGAGGGGGGTGGACAGGGCTCTTTTGGGGGTGATTTAGAAACCCGCTTGGCAGGGGGGTTTTGTTGTGAAGGGGTTTTTTTAGATGATTTTTTAAAAAAAAGGCCCCCTGGTGGGTTTTCAAGCGGTGCTAGTCTGTCCAGTAAAAATTGTGAACGGGAATCGGTGTTATGATTGGGGTTTTTTTAAAAGGGGGTCACCTTCCATCAGGGTTGCCGGGGGATAATTTTTCTGGTCTGGATCCTTTTTTCCCCGTTTCCCTTGTAGCCGCTGTGTGGCTGCATCCCCCGCTAACAGATAAGACATTTTTTCTTTTGTGTTTGTTTCTATATTTTTGCATTTTGTCCTGTTTTTTGTGGGGGGCCCTTTAGGGTCCCCCCCGGGGGTTCCCGCCCCCTTTAGTTTTGTTCAGCCAGTGTTTGTACTTTTTCTTTTTCCAGTTTTTTTAGTGGGTGTGTTTTTATTTTGTTTCACCGAGAACTAATTTTGGGGAAGAGGTGGGGGATCTCAGGTGTTTTGAAATTTTTTAGAGTTGGTCCTTTCGGGTTTTTTGGGGGTTGAGTGTACCCTTCCCATTTTTTCTTTTTAGTTAGTTTGGTTTTATACTATTTTCTTTCTGGTTTGTATTTCATCTTGAAAAACCCCTTTTCTTTTTTTGGGGGCTTTTATTATCTTTGGGGTTCTGCCCCGGGGGGAGTAGTTTTTCCCATTTTTCTTTAGGTGTTTGTTGTTTCTCGGCTGTGACGAGGCGGGTGGGAAAAACGTTGGGAAAAATCCCGGCTGCCTCTTTTTGTGGTTTTAGTCGGGAAATGAAATTTTTTATAGATTCCAACCCCGGGTTTTTTTGCCTTTTTTCCCTGCCTCTCCCTACAAACAAAAAATATCCCCGGGGCCAAAAAAATTAAAAAATTTTTATGGTATAAAGGGGGAAAAAATTTTGTTTAAAAAAAAAAAGGTTGCAGAGTTGTCAGAGATATTTTTCTGTTTGTTGCCTTTTTTTTTTTCCCCTTTTATTTTGGGGGGCGGGGGGGGTTTTTCTTAAGGGGGGTTTTTTCCGTTTTGGCCCCCGTGGATCAGTTGCCACTGGGTTCGGAGTATTGCTACTATTTTGCGGGGTTTTTTCCATAAACCGGGGGCCCCAAAAAAGAAGTATCGGGTATGGCCGATATTCGCGTTACGGAATTCCCCCATACTTAAATTCCATACTTTTTCCTTCGTATACCGGAACGGAATTCCCCCAAAATTTCTTTGAGGGGGAATGTGTTTTTTGCAGCAAAAAGGAACCCTACAAGTGTGGGACCTCTGAAATGCGGTATCTTAATAATGGCATGGCTGTGATTGGCTGCTGAAATGATGTCAAAAAGCACTATTTAAAAGGGGGGCCCCCACCCCTTTAGCGTCACTGTGCGGGAAAATCAGTTAGGGAAAAACGTGCTGTGCTGACTCTGAGGGACAGTTTTTATTCGATTTTGTTACTACTGTGCTTGGGGGTAGTTTAAACCCTGTGTAAAGCTTTTTTTTGCCAGTGTTGTTTTTTTAAAGTTGTGCAAGGTGTGTGTGTGACAGTGCAGGGGCGCTGCAGTTGCCCCGCATCCACCCCCGTTTGTAGGGGTCTGCACGTGTCACTTTTTTTTTTTTTTTTTTATTTTTTTTAGGATGGGGAGCTCCATTATATTTTAAAAAAACAAATCTATTAGTGGACGGCTTCCCCGTTACAATCATTGGTTGCAAAACCATAGAAGTACAGAAAGGCTTTTTTACGATTGTGGACAGTTGTGTTTTTAGTGTTTTCCCTTTAGTCTGTGTTTTTTTTTTTTTTTGGTGCAGATCACGCTCCGTTACATGTTCAACACGCTGTTGTACTTGTGAGGGGTCTCAGTGGTATCCTTTTCATTTTTTCCAATTGGTTTCTGTACATTCCTTTAAAATAAATCTAATCTATTAGTTTGCGCGTTCCATCCTATCAATCATTGGGGTTAACATATAGAAGTAAGAAAGGGGGTTTTAAGATTGTGGACGTTGTTTTTCAGTGTTCACTTCAGTCTGTGTTTTTTTTTTTTTTTGGGCAGATCAGCTCCAGTTACAGTTTTAAACTGTGCTTGTCTCGCTGAGCGTGTCTCAGTGGTCATTTTTTCATTTATCTCCAATTGGTTCTGCTACATTCCATTTAAAAAAATCTAATCTATTAGGTTGACGCGCTTCCATCCGTATACAAAACTTGGTTGCAAAAAATATAGAAGTACGAAAGGAGCTTTTCACAGATTTGGACGTTTGTTTCAGTGTTCACTTCATCTGTGTTTTTTACTTTTTTTAGTGCAGATCACGCCCCCAGTTACATGTTCAAGCACTGTGCTTGTCCCTGTGGCGTGTTCAGTGGCTCTTCTTTTCATTTATCTCCAATTGGTTTGCTACATTCCATTTAAAATAAATCTAATCTATTAGTGTGACGCGTTTCCAAATCCGTATACAATACATTGTTGAAAACACTATAGAAGTCAGAAAGGAGCTTTTCACAGATTGTGGACAGTTGTTTTCAGTGTTCACTTAAACTGGTTTTTTATTTTTTAGTGCAGTCACCTCTTTTTTAAAATGTTCAAGCACTGCTGCTTTTTTATTGCTGAGCGGTCTATGGCTACCTTTTCATTTATCTCAATTGGTTCTGCTAAATTCCATTTAAAATAAATTAATTTTATTAGTGGACGCCTTCCATTATACAATACGTTGCAAAACACTATAGAAGTACAAAAGGAGCTTTCACAGATTGTGGACAGTTGTGTTTCAGTGTTCACTTCAGTCTGTGTTTTTTACTTTTTTTAGTGCAGATCACGCTCCAGTTACATGTTCAAGCACTGCTGCTTGTACTCTGCTGAGGTGTCTCAGTGGCTCATCCTTTTCATTATCTCCAATTGGTTCTGCTACATTCCATTTAAAATAAATCTAATCTATTGGTGTGACACGCTCCATCCGTATACAATACATTGGTTCAAACACTATAGAAGTACAGAAAGAGCTTTTCACAGATGTGGACAGTTGTGTTTCGTGTTCACTTCAGTCTGTGTTTTTTTACTTTTTTTAGTGCAGATCACGCTCCAGTTACATGTTCAAGCCACTGCTGCTTGTACTCTGCTGAGCGTGTCTCAGTGGCTCATCCTTTTCATTTATCTCCAATTGGTTCTGTACATTCCGTTTAAAATAAATCTAATCTATTAGTGTGACGCGTTCCATCCTTATACAATACTTGGTGCAAACAATTTAGAATACACAAACCGGGCCTTTCACAGCTACTGAACATGGGTTTTTAATTTTTAACTAAAATATGTATTTTTTCAAATGACACAAATATAAGTAATGTTGAAGAGGAATAGTCCTCATCCATTGTTTGCACAATATTACGGTGTACATCTGTCCCCTTAATCAACAATGTATTATTTATTTACTTGTTGCTTTTATTTAAAAGCAAGAACACAGAAGGATAAACCTTCGCACTGCAGCTGTTGTCAAAGTTCCAACCCACATTATGCACTTCCAACATTGCAGCATTTGAGGCATGATGTGAGTTGGATTGGTCAAAGTTATGGAGTAGAGGTTCCCATCAGTACCCTTAGATAAGTATGCTTTTGTGTTAGCATTTGTGTTAGACATGTGGATATCTGCCATAATATGTCACAATTATTTAGTTACAGATTTGTTACCAACACTAATCATTGAATGGTTTTTAAATTTGACGTTTCACTTGTTTACGCTTAGAAATAAGGGTGTAGCCTGATATCTATGTGTAGCACTAGCACTTTAACATGTCATGTTTTTTTAAACATGTGTAGCTAGGTACAGTAATTTTGCCGGACACACAGCAGGGGAAACAGCAGGCCGTTACTGAACCCCACTTCACTATGCTTGTGTATTGGTCTGTGGACACGACACTTCTGAGCAGCAACTGGCAGTGTTGTAGCCCAGGGAGAAGCTCCAGTGGTAGAAAGATGACATAACAGGAGACATGGAAAACGTTGTCAACCATTAGTTAATCTGAAACCGGACAGGCAAATTCAGGCGAGATCCTGCCTAGTTCATTTTCAGAAAAGTAAGCCGTTCTACATTATCGTAGGATAGTCGCATTGCAACGGGTCTGTTAGGTACACCACCTGCAGCAGTAAAAGACGCGCTCCGATAATACACTGCCAGCAGATCAAGCCAGCACCTCCAATGCTACTGGCTAAGCTCTCCATGTACCAGCTTAGGAGAACACAAAACTTGATGGGGAAGAGCCACTGGGAGTACACGAGAGGGCAAGACATTAGTCTGTCACCATCTTACGGAAATGTTGCCTCCTGCTGACTGGAGCCGTCTCGGATGGTGTAGACATTGGTGGCGCTGCCACAAAACTTCGACACATTTGGAACATACTGTTTCTTGCCCTGTGCAGAGGCGCTGCTTGTGCTCCCTCTTGTTGCAGAGCTGTCTCCACCTGCCTCGACGCACAGAGCTGCTTTGTAAATCAGTAGCAGCAGCAGTGCTCTCGGCTGGAATGGAGAACATTATGGATTGCACCGTGTGTCTTGGTACTTCCGCATTTTACGCTCCCGTTCAACGGTGTGATGAGGCTTTGTAAGTTGTCCCGTAGCGAGGGTCTAGGAGGGTGTACACCCAAAATCAGACGTGGTGTGAATGTGTTCGATGCGGGGTCGTTTCTCGCCACTGCAGCATGAATCAACCATGTGCTGCAGACTCCCAACTGGCCAAGAAACGTTGTCCCCTGCAAGAGGCGTCATCTCCGCCTGCTGTGCATCACCCCACCCTTGGTCTACATACTGACTAGAGCATTGTCTACCTCCCTCTGGACGATGTCTTCCTCCTCCATTGAACTCCTCCTCATCCTCCTCACAAAGTCCTTCAATACATTAAAATTTACAAAATTTTAAAACTCAAAATTTAAAAACTTTGTATCATAATTCTTGTAATCAGTTTATGGAAACACATAGCATTACAAAAGGATAGACAAAAAATGTACATTATGTGCTTTGAATACATAAAGTTTGTAATGGTTATGAAAATATAGACACGACTCTGGGGTTCATTGTTGATACAGCATGGTACTTTGAAAGTCCTCCAGCCCTTGTGGGAACCACGTTGCGCTGACTGTCAGAAGGTGATGGAATTTGTGACTCCTCATCCTCCACCTCTTCCAAAACTCATGCCTTAGTGCTTGCAGTGTTTTTTGAAGCAGGCAGATAAGGGGGACAGTCAGGCTGACTAGTGCATCATCTGCACTCGCCATCCGCGTTGACTCATCAAACGCACGCAAAACGTGGCAGATATTCCTTCATAGAGTTATTCGCCACTCATTACACTGGCAGTGGCTGCCCATTCATTATAGGATCCAATTCTAATTACTGGTTCTCCCCAACATACTCTCCACAGCGCAGCACCCCCTACATCTCCTCCCTTATTTATATTTATCGGCCTAACCGACTGCTGCACTCTGCAAACGACCTTCGACTAACCTCTGCACTAATCCGTACCTCCCAAACTCCCAACTCCAAGACTTCACCCGCGCTGCGCCAATCCTCTGAATGCTCACCCAAGAAATTAGGACTACGCAATTTGGATGGTTTCAGGCGCTCCCTCAAAACACATTTGTTCACAGTGGCCTATCACATTCACTAATCAAAGTCATTCTATGTGTAATTCTGTGTGTGTAGCCCATTCACTTTCTCCATGCATCCCTCACTTCCTTAAAGGGCCCTGGACCATCATTGTAAAAACACCATTGTATATAAACACCTGTACTTTGTATCTCCCAACCTCATTGTAGATTGTAAGCTTCACCAGCGGGGCGGCTGATTTTGCTTTAATTATTGTATTGTTAACGTTGTTACTTATGACTCGTGTTTTGAAACTGTTAAAACTGTAAAGCACTGCGAATATTTATGGCGCTATATAAATAAATAATATTATTATTCTTATTATAGAGGCCCATCAGTAGTGGTGAAGTGTGAACGCCGCAAATTGCGAGTTGACTGCGCCTGATGCAGCTGATACTCCATTACTGTTGGCTGCTGCTCACACAACCGCTCCAACATATGTAACGAGGAATTCCACCTGGTGGGTACGTCACATATAATGCGATGTTCATGAAGGTGAAATCTGCGTTGCAGAGCTGCAATCAGCGATCTGGCCATGCTGGAACGTCGCAAGTGAGCGCACCCCTTAGGCGGACCTTGTGCAGCAGTGCATCAAGACCCGGATAGTCCCTCAAAAAAACTCTGCACGACCAGTTGAGCACATATGACAGACATGGTATGTGAGTGTGGTTGCCAAGGCCCAGAGCTGACACCAGATTTCGGCCATTGTCACACACTACCAAGCCTGCCTGTAGATTCTCTTCCAAAAACCACACGTCGCTCTCCTGCTTTTATGGCATTACAGAGCTCCTGCGCTGTGTGGCTAAGATTCCCATGGAAATTTAATTTCAGGATGGCTGTTGACATTTGGACACGGCTGTGCTCATATCGGTCGCAACAGGTAAACGTTCACGGGTCCATGTGGAGGTAGACCGTGACGGCTCC
Source organism: Oophaga sylvatica (assembly GCA_033576555.1). Taxonomy (NCBI): domain Eukaryota; kingdom Metazoa; phylum Chordata; class Amphibia; order Anura; family Dendrobatidae; genus Oophaga; species Oophaga sylvatica. The sequence continues at coordinate 15,086 of JARQOD010005450.1, forward strand.
TGCAGCGATGATTCTGAGGAACTGGGATAGGAGGAGGAATCAATGTGTACAGACTTGATTCCTGCAATCCTTGGAGTTGGCAGAACACGTACAGCGCCACTCGCAAGATCAGTACCCGCTGCACAACATTGACCAATGGGCAGTGAGGGAAAGGTATTGTCCCTGGCCATGGGTGTTAGAACCCTCTTGTTAGGTTTTGTTTCAGTTTGCTGGTCACATGACCTTTTTTCCCTATTTAGTCTGGCTCCGCCCTTCTGGCTTTTTCTTGACTTCATTGTATTATCTACTGTTAAGCTAGCCGGGTGCTTAGGTGCCTTAATCTGTGAGTTTTGCTTGATGTTAGGATCACAAAGTATTTATTTTTCTGTTTAATTATCCATGCTACAATTTATGTTAGGAGGTGTCCACCTTTTCTCCCAGTCCCCTAGATCTTGTAGGGATTACTCCCTCGCAACTATAGGTCTTCGTTCACACTAGATGAGGACTTTAGCGGGTCTGGTCGCAAGATCAGGTTCCCCGTTACATCGTAGGGATTCAGCTTAGTTGTATTGTAGGGACAGAATTCCCTTCTTTCCTTACTGGTTGTAGCAGATCATAACAATAGGTACTGGTCCACGCATCGGTGGTCAGGTGGACCTTGCTACTGAGGGCTTTTAGTAGCGCATGTTTAATTTTTCCCTCAACATGCTTTTGCAGACCAGGGACGGCTTGCTGCTGAAAATGAAATCGGCTTGGCACATTGTATTGTGGGATTGACAATGATATTCAGTTACGGAAACTGCTGTCTCCACCAGCCTGAATCACAGCATTTCAAGGGACAGGAGTTTTGCAATGCCAGCATTCAGAGCCTGGCTCGTGCATGGTTTGCGGAGTATGGCCGTCTTTATCCCATGCCTGTGCTACCGCTGCTGTTTTGTGGCCTGGGAGTGTGAGGATGACAGGGAACTTGCTGCGTGTGTGGAATAACGTTTGTCTCTGGACAACAGTGGCCGGAGTTCTTCCATGGCGATCCTGTGAGGAAGCATAACCAGCTGTGTGTGAGCTCGATGAAGAGGCTTCAACACAACCTGAAGATGGTAGGTGCTGCTGTAGGTTGGCCTACATCTCCAGTGTGTCTTTGTAACTCAACTACGTGCTTTGTCCGCACATGTTTCCACATATTTGTGGTATTGAGGTGACTGACACTTTTAGCTATTTTTAATTTTTGATTACACAGCTTGCATTTCACATAGCAAATATCATGTGCAAGTGTGTGAAAAAGGACCACGCAGTGCAAGTCCTGGGAGCGCACGTTTTGACTTTTGGAGACAACTGCTCCGAACAGGTGCCAAACTGGAGCTACAGGCAACCGAGTCTGCAGCCTAACTCTCCCTCCTGTTTGTACCGTTGGGCAATGTCTTCCTCTATCTTCCTTCTATCACTAACCATTTCTCTAGGCCTCTCCCAGCTTTCAACCAAAGTACTGGTTCTCACCCACAAAGCTCTCCACAGTGCAGCACCCCTCCTACATCTCCTCCCTCATTTCTATCTATCGGCCTAACCGACTGCTGCGCTCTGCAAACGACTTTCGACTAACCTCTGCACTAATACGTACCTCCCACTCCCGACTCCAAGACTTCTCCTGCTCTACGCCAATCCTCTGGAATGCTGTACCCCAAGAAATTAGGACTATCCACAATTTGCATGGTTTCAGGCGCTCCCTCAAAAAACATTTGTTCAGAGCGGCCTATCACATTCACTAATCAAAGTCATTCTATGTATTCTGTGTAAGTGTGTGTGTGTCTCTAGCCCATTCACTATCTCCATCCCTCAGTCCCTTAAGATGGCTGGAACATCATTGTAAATGCACCATTGTATATAAACACCTATACTTTGTATCTCCCCCATCTCATTGTACATTGTAAGCTGTCACGAGCAGGGGCGACTTATTTAGCTTAAATTATTGTATTGTTAACGTTGTTACTTATGACTTGTGTTCTGAAACTGCTAAACTGTAAAGCGCTGCGGAATATGATGGCGCTATATAAATCAATATTATTATTATTCCTCTGAGCTGCTCCCACCACCTTCCTGTTCTTCATGCCATGTTGGGTATTGGACCTCATCATCTCCACTACCCTCTTCCAACACCTGCTGTTGGGTGGTCTGGCCAGCACCATGCTCAACAGAAACTGGCACCTGGGTCTCATCATCATCATCAGATGCGTTCTGCGGTGTGCTGACCATCGGCACTGTCTCACCCGCCTCTTCAGATTCAGAGAGACACAGCTGTTGCGCATCACTGCATACTCCCTCTTCTTCACATTACAGAATGCTGCTTGGCTGGGCCCCTGTTTGCAAGCCAATAGATTATGAGAACAGAAGCAGACACTCAGCTGGCTCCTGTACAGAACTCTCTGACTGCCTGGGCAATTTGCCAGGCGGTGAAGAGACAGATGGTTGCCCAACAGTGCTGTGGTCCTGAGAGGAGGTGGAAGCAATTGAAGTCGATGCATTGGCTGAGATCCAAACAACAACGGCTTAAATTTGTTCTTCCCGCAGCAGGGGGGTACTCCGAGCTCCTACAAAAGTGCGCATAAAGGAACGCTCACGGCCCGGGGAAAACTGGTGGATGCTGTGTCACTGGGGGCCGCAGCAGCCACAGAATCCCACGTCCTCTCCTGAAGAAACTCCACGACCACGTGCCTTACTCCCTGCCTTCTTCATCTTGGTAGATTGATAAAGAAAGTCTGAAAAGTTATAAGGCCTAAGTGTGGTTATTCCGCAGAGACGGCAGTGAACACTGCACACAACTGTTCAGTAGGTGTGAAAGGCCCCTTTGTGTACTTCTATAGTGTTTGCAACCAATGTATTGTATACGGATGGAAGCGCGTCACACTAATAGATTTTATTTATTTGTAATAGAATGGAGCAGCAACAATTAGAGAAAAATTTCAAGGATGTGCCAGTGACACACGCTCAGCAGACTACAACCAGCAGTGGTTGAAGAACTAACTGGAGCGTGATCTGCACTCCAAAAAGGAAAACCTCAGACTACAGTGAACACTGCACACAACTGTTCACTACCCAACGCGTCTCAGCAGGAAGGCAGTCTGTGCGTCAAAACAAAGGCGCAAGCATACATCCACGTACCTGTTTATAAAGCTATATAAAAAAAATTATGTAGTAGTGACGCACACTTTATTGAGGTACAGTATTACATCGCCATTCACCATCTGTGGCTATGCAGTCTCATCTATATATACCTTATCTATCCGTTGTCATGCTTGCAAGTCGACAGTCAGGCATAAATAGCAATTTTCACTATGCACTATGCACTTTTTAAAGGTTATGTTTGTTAATAAACATGATTATTGCCACATATTATGAGTATTACATGATGGAAATTGTATAATTTTGTATAAACTGTTTAGTGACATTATTCAGCAAATGTAACATTTTAGTAATGTCACAGATAACTTGTAATGCTGATGATGTTTTGAAGTCAGACATTCATTGTCTATACAATAAAAATGGTGTACATACTGTTACTTATCCATCATTAATGGATTCAGATATGTACTTGTATGCTTTTATGTACAACCGTATAGCAGATTCCTTAACTAATTTATTTTGTGGTTTGCATTGCTGTTCAACATGTTAATGTATGTGTTTATGTTTGTCAATTCTTTATTTATCTAGATATTAGTTTAAATGAAATCATCATCTTATGGTAGTAAAGGTTATCTTTCTCTTGTTTGAAGTATAGACATTTAAAATTGACAGGTAACAAGGAAATTACTTGATCTAGTATTTAAACATCCTCCTTGACCCTGGGCTCCAACACCGCCAGTTGTTGCTCGGAAGTGCTGTTAGCACAGTCAACACTTGCTCCTGTGTTACTGGGGTTCAGTAACGTCAGCTGGTCCTCGGTTGTGCCATTGGCTCTTTTCCTTCTGCTGCCCCTCCGGGTTCCAGCACATTCAGCTGGTCCTCGTTACTTGCATTGGCTCTTGTACCTTCTGCTACCCGTCCGGGTTCCAGTACCGTCAACTGGTTCTCCGCAGTGCCTTTGGCCTAGGTGCCTCCATCTCGGTATCCGAGTTCCAGCAACGTCTGCTGGTCCTTGGTAGTGCTTTGGAGCACAGGTACCTCCTGCTTAGTAACCGTGTCCCAGTAACGTCAGCTGGTCCTCGGTTGTGCCATTGGCTCTTTTCCTTCTGCTGCCCCTCCGGGTTCCAGTACCGTCAACTGGTTCTCCGCAGTGCCTTTGGCCTAGGTGCCTCCATCTCGGTATCCGAGTTCCAGCAACGTCTGCTGGTCCTTGGTAGTGCTTTGGAGCACAGGTACCTCCTGCTTAGTAACCGTGTCCAGTAACATCAGCTGGTACAAGATTGTGCTACAAATACAAGATACGGAACAAGAGACACAAGAACAATAAGCAGAAGATCTAAAAGCAGAAGAACATGAAGTATAAGACCAAAATGAAGAGCAAAATATATGCTCTAAATTCTAAGCAGAAGACTAAGCAGTGTATGGGGGTGAGTCCGTTCTCCTCGTGGTGCCCCTGGAAAATGCCTGCTGCTGCAGGCTAAACTGAACACGGACAAATACTGTTGTAATTTAAATCTTTTGTGACAGCAAGAACGGAAGGATGAAAAATTCATACTTTGACAGATTACAAGTACAGGATTCTCTGTCACAAATAAGAATATGATGAAGAAGATGAAGCAGAATATGAATAAGAATAATAGTTTAATAAGAAGAATATGAGTAATGTTAACAAAGATGAATAGCAAGAAGTTTAAGAAGAAGATAAAGAAGGTGAAGATGAAGAATAATTTGATGAAAAAGATGATGCTGCAGAAGATTATGAAGGAGAAAGTGTGTGAAAAGTTAAAAAGGTGAAGATGAAGAGCATGGAAGTTGTGTAATATACATATTTGCCAAAATATAAAAAACGTTAACATTGTCAATTTCTTCGTCAATCCGAACATCTTTAAAAAAAAAAATATTTATGCTATTCCATTTGATTGGGTTAAACATCTATGCCTTTAATGTCTCCTCAACCTTCCCCAATACATTCTACATTACTCTTTCTTGTTTTCCTTCATGTACAATTAACCAACAAGGCAAGAATGGGTTTTTTTTAATTTCGATATTTTGTTCCCATAGACTTACATGGGACTTCCGGTATCGGTATCGGGTATCGCCGATATTTTAGTGATATCGGCGATACCATTCCGATTCCGATACTTTAGGATATCGGAAAGTATCGCTCAACTCTAGTCACTGATCAAGCTGAAAAAGCCTTGTTGGCATTAAATCAGGGGCTTGATGACGCTGAGTTATACTGTCAGAGATTCCGTAGGTGGGCAGTCCTGACCAAATGGAATGACGACGCTTTGGCAGCCCTTTTCCGGAAGGGTCTGTCTGATAATGTAAAGGATGTTATGGTGGGATTCCCTGTCCCTCTGGTCTCAATGATTCTATGTCATTAGCGATTCAAGTTGACAGACGTTTGCGTGAGCGGAGAGGTATGCGTGGAATGGTGTTGCCTTGTGAGCCAGCTTCTGAGCCCATGCAGTGTGATGGAGTGGTGTCTGGGGCACAGCGTCATGAGTTTCGAAAGCGCAATGGGTTATGTTTTTACTGTGGTGATGCCTCTCATGCTATTTCTGTCTGCCCTAAGCGGGGAAGACGTTTTGCACGCTCAGTTGTCTTGGGTAGTGTTCAGACTAAGTTTTTATTAACTGTCACTCTGATATGCTCTCTGTCCTCATTTTTGCTCAGGCTTTCGTTGATTCTGGAGCAGCTATTAACCTGATGGATTATGATTTTGCTAAACGTTGTGGATTTCCCTTGATACCCCTACAGAAGTCTATTCCCCTACTGGGGATCGATTCTACCCCTTTGGCTGAGAATAAACCCCAGTTTTCTACTCAGGTGATAATGAGGGTTGAACCTGATCACCAGGAGTGCTGCAAATTTTTGGTTCTGTATAATCTGCATGACATTATCGTGCTGGGTTTTCCTTGGTTACAGTCTCATAATCCTGTTTTGGATTGGAAATCTGTGTCTGTAACCAGTTGGGGCTGCCAATGTGTTAATACCAACACTCCTGTTTTTTCTGCCTCCCCCAGGCTCAGGATGTTCCTGACTTTTTGATTGATTTTTCTGATGTGTTTAGCAAAGTAAATCTGCATCCTTGCCTCCCCATAGGAGCTATGACTGCGCTATTGAATTAGTGCCGGGTAGTAAATTCCCTAAAGGTCGCCTTTTTAACTTGTCTGTACCTGAACATGACGCTATGCGGTCTTATATCAAGGAATCATTGGAGAAGGGTCATATCAGACCATCCTCTTCACCCTTAGGTGCCGGTTTTTTCTTTGTGGCCAAAAAAGATGGTTCATTAAGGCCGTGTATTGATTATCGTCTTTTGAACAATATTACTGTGAAATATCAATACCCGTTACCCTTGATTTCTGACCCGTTTTCCAGGGTGAAAAACGCTACTTGGTTTACCAAGCTTGACCTCAGGGGGGCATATAACCTTATTCGCATTAAGCACGGGGATGAATGGAAGACGGCATTCAATACCCCTGAAGGGCATTTTGAGTACCTGGTGATGCCCTTTGGGCTCACTAATGCTCCTTCCGTCTTCCAGTCCTTCATGAATGACATTTTCAGGGATTTTGTGGACAAATTTCTGATTATTTATTTGGATGATATCTTGATTTTTTCTTATGACTGGGACTCTCATGTGAAACATGTTCGAACTGTATTCCAGATTTTGAGAGAGAATGCTCTGTATGTGAAGGGATCAAAGTGTCTTTTTGGCGTACAGAGGATCTCATTTCTTGGATTCATTTTGTCCCCATCTGTTATTGAAATTGACCCGGTCAAGGTTCAGGCCATCTGTGATTGGGTCCAACCTACTTCATTAAAGGCTCTTCAGAGATTTTTGGGTTTTGCCAATTTTTATCGTAAATTTATTGGTAAATTCTCGGTTATTGTTAAACCATTAACTGATTTGACCAGAAAGGGTTCTGATGTGGTGAATTGGCCTCCTGAGGCAGTCTCTGGATTTCAGGAACTTAAGCAGAGATTCACTTCTGCTCCTGTTCTACGGCAGCCTGATGTTTCTCTGCCATTTCAGGTGGAGGTTGATGCCTCTGAAATTGGGGCAGGTGCCGTTTTGTCCCAAAAAGATCCAGAGACCTCTAAAAGTAACCCTTGTGCCTTTTTCTCTCGAAAATTTTCTCCTACTGAACATAATTATGACGTGGGTAATCGGGAGTTATTGGCCATGAAGTGGGCTTTTGAAGAGTGGAGACATTGGCTGGAGGGAGCCAAACATCAGGTGGTGGTCCTTACGGACCATAAGAATCTGGTCTATCTGGAATCTGCCAAGCGACTCAATCCTAGACAGGCCAGGTGGGCATTGTTTTTCACACGTTTTAATTTTGTGGTTTCCTTTCTTCCTGGCACTAAGAATGTTGAGGCGGATGCCCTCTCGAGGAGTTTCCTTGCGGACTCTCCTGAGTTATCTGATCCTTCTGTTATTTTGAAAGAGGGTGTAGTTCTTTCTGACATCTCGCCCAATTTGAGACTTGCTCTGGAGTGGTGTCAGGAGGATAGGCCCGAGCGCTGCTCTGTTGGAAAATTGTTTGTCCCGGACCAGTGGAAAAAGAGTGTGATGTCTGAGATTCATTGTTCCGCATTGGCTGGGCATCCCGGAATTTTTGGTACCAGAGACTTGGTTAGTCGGTCCTTTTGGTGGCCTACCTTGTCTCGTGATGTCAGGGAATTTGTGCAGTCCTGCGGGACTTGCTCTCGCTCCAAGCCTTGCTCTCGCTCTAGTGGTTTGTTGATGCCATTGCCTGTGCCCAAGAGACCATGGACCCATATCTCTATGGATTTCATTTCCGACCTTCCTGTTTCTCAGAGAATGACCACCATCTGGGTAATTTGTGATAGGTTTTCCAAAATGATACATCTTGTGCCATTACCTAAGTTGCCTTCCTCCTCTGAATTGGTGCCGTTGTTCCTTCAGCACGTGGTTCGTTTACACGGCATTCCTGAGAACATTGTGTCTGACAGAGGAGTCCAGTTTGTTTCCAGATTTTGGAGGACTTTTTGTTCTAAACTGGGTGTTCAATTGTCTTTCTCCTCGGCATTTCATCCTCAGACCAATGGTCAAACTGAGAGAACAAACCAGACATTGGAGACTTATCTAAGATGCTTTGTGTCTGCTGATCAGGATGACTGGGTCTCTTTTTTGCCTTTGGCTGAGTTTGCTCTTAATAATAGGGCTAGCTCTGCCACTTTGATGTCTCCATTTTTTTGTAATTCTGGGTTTCACCCTCGATTTTCTTCAGGACAGACGGAGGCTTCTGTCTGTCCAGGTGTTGACTCTGTTGTGGAGCGTATGCAACAGATTTGGGACCAGGTAGTGGAGAGGTTGTCCCTCTCTCAGGAGAGGGCCCAGCGGTTTGCTAACCGGCATAGGACTGATGGTCCTCGGTTTAAAGTGGGGGACTTGGTCTGGTTGTCCTCAAAGAATATTCCTATGAGAGTAGCATCTCCTAAATTTAAGCCTAGGTTCATTGGACCTTATAAGATCATGGAGATTATTAATCCTGTTTCTTTTCGTTTGCTTCTTCCAGGGACATTTAAGATCCATAACGTAGAATCATAGAATCATAGAATCATAGAATGGTAGAGTTGGAAGGGACCTCCTGGGCCTTCTGGTCCAACCCCTGCTCAAAGCAGGATTCTCTAAATCATCCCAGACAGATGTCTATCCAGCCTCTGTTTGACAAATGCTTTGCTGAAGTCAAGACATACTATATCTACAGCATTTCCCTGATCCACCCAGTCAGTGATTCTGTCATAGAAGGAAATTAAGTTAGTCTGACATGACTTATTAGTTACAAACCCATGCTGACTCTGTTTAATCACTTCATTCTTATCCAGGTACTTGCAACATGTTCTTTAATAATTTGTTCAAAGATCTTTCCTGGTATAGAAGTCAGACTCACCGGCCTGTAGTTCCCTGGGTCCACCTTCTTCCCTTTTTGAAGATAGGAACAACATTTGCTCTTCTCCAGTCTTCTGGGACTTCTCCTGTTCTCCAAGAATTTTCAAAGATTATGGACAGTGGTTCAAGAATTTCTTCTGCTATCTCCTTCAGTACCTGGGGTGTAATTCATCTGGACCTGGAGACTTGAATTCATTTATGTTAGTGTTCCATAAGTCCTTGTTGAAGAGGTTTGTTGAGCCAGTGGTTCCTGCTGTTGTGCCTCCTGACCCTGTTTTGGTTGAGGGCAATCTGGAGTATGTGGTTGAGAAAATATTAGATTCTCGTTTTTCTAGACGGAAACTCCAGTATTTGGTTAAATGGAGAGGTTATGGTCAGGAAGACAATTCTTGGGTGTTTGCTTCGGACATCCATGCTAGGAGACTTATCCGTGCGTATCATAGAACTCATCCTGACCGACCTGGTTGCTCAAATGAGGGTTCGGTGACCCCTCCTCAAGGGGGGGGTACTGTTGTGAATGGGTTTGAGATGAGTTCTGAGCAGAGGCTCCCTCTGGTGGTTACAAGCGGTGCTAGTCTGTCCAGTGAAGATTGTGAGGACTGGGAATCAGGTGTTACTGATTGGTCTTATATAAGGGAGTCACCTTCCCTTCAGGGTTGCCGGTGATCAATTGTTCTGGTCTGGATCCTTTATTCCTGTTTCCCTTGTAGCCTGCTGTGTCGTGTCTGCATCTCCTGCTAACAGATAAGACATTTTCTTCTTTTGTGTTTGTGCTATATTTTTGCATTTTGTCCTGCATTTCTGTGGGGGCTTTCAGGGTCCCCTCGGGGGCTTCTGCCCTCTCAGTTTTGTTCAGCCACTGATGTTTGTACTTTTGCTTTTTCCAGTTTTTTCAGTGGCTGCTGTTTTGATTTTGTTACACCAGAGAACTAATTTAGGTGGAAGAGGTCGTGTGATCTCAGGTGTTTTTGAAATTAGTAGAGTTGGTGTCTTTCAGGGTTTTCTGGGATTGCAGTAAGTACCCTTCCTATCCTTTTCTATTTAGTTAGTTTGGGCCCCAGCGTTTGCTCATACTATTTTCTTTCTGTGTCAGTATTTCATCTTGTCTAACCGCCATTACATGTTTGGGGGCTTTCTATTATCTTTGGGGTTCTGCTCCGGGGCAGATAGCTTTCCTATTTCTATCTTTAGGTGTAGTTAGTTTCTCAGGCTGTGACGAGGCGTCTAGGACCAACGTAGGAACGCTCCACGGCTGCCTCTAGTTGTGGTGGTTAGTCAGGGTACTGCAATCTCATAGATTCCAACTGCTCTGGTGCATTGCCTTTTTTCCCTGCACTCCTCAGCTACCGAAACATAACAGGGTTGGACCAGATGGCCCAGGAGGTCCTTTCCAACTCTACCATTCTATGATTCTATGATTCTATGATTCTATGGAGCATTCTATAAGGGGGAAAGCAGACACTGGAGCAGCATTTACCCAGACCATTATACACTGTATCATTATAAATGGGGCCCATTATATATGGAGCATTATTTTGGCCCATAAGACACTGGAGCATCATCCATGGGGCCCATCATATACTGGAGCATCATATGGGGTTCATTATTTATGGGGCATCATAAGGGTATGGAGCATCATATGGAGCACATATGGGGCCTATTCTGTATTGAGCATTATATGGAGCTCATTCCATATGGAGCAATGTATGGGGCCCATCATATACTGTATGGAGCTTTGTATGCAACTCATTATACTGTATGGAGCAATATGAGGGGCTCATTCTACTCTATGGAGACTGTCCTATACTTTATGGCTCATTATATGGGGACTATCATGTACTGGAGCAGTATGTGGAGCTTATCATATACTGTATGGAACATTATATGGGACCAATTATGTATGGAGCAATATATGGAGCTCATTATTCTGTATGGGCACTATGTGGTGTCCATAATACTGTATGGAGGAATATACTGTCCAGTTTTTGAGCTATTGTAGAGTTTAGCATAGATATCAGTCATGTAAGAAGTGAAGTATTTTTCATTGTACTATACCTATATTTCTGTGCCATATCGGAGCATCATGAATTGTGGTATGTGTTAAAGGGGCACACTGACACTCTTTGGCCCGGGGCATATGAAAACAGGGAGCCAGCCCTACCCCTCCCACAATTTTAGCCAAATAACCCCCAGTTTTCAATGCGTTACTATTATTATAAAGTAAATTAAGGTTGCCAAGCTTAAGTAATAAGAATTGATGTCGTTGCCATTCAAATGGGCATTGTGGATGTGATTGCTCCATTAACACAGGTGTGGTGTGTTGATGAGGACATGGCTGGAGATCAATCTGTCATGATTAAGTAAGAATGACACCACTGGACACTTTAAAAGGAGGCTGGTGCTTGGCATCATTGTTTCTCTTCTGCTAACCATGGTTATCTCTAAAGAAACACGTGCAGTCATCATTGCAATGCACAAAAATGGCCTAACAGGGAAGAGTATCGCAGCTAGAAAGATTGCACCTCAGTCAACAATCTATCGCATCATCAAGAACTCCAAGGAGAGAGGTTCCATTGTTGCCAAAAAGGCTCCAGGGCGCCCAAGAAAGACCAGCAAGCGCCAGGACCGTCTCTTAAAAGTGTTTCAGCTGCGGGATCGGGCTACCAGCAGTGCAGAGCTTGCTCAGGAATGGCAGCAGGCAGGTGTGAGTGCATCTGCATGCACTGTGAGGCGGAGACTCTTGGAGCAAGGCCTGGTCTCAAGGAGAGCAGCAAAGAAGCCACTTCTCTCCAGAAAAAACATCATGGACAGACTGATATTCTGCAAAAGGTACAGGCAGTGGACTGCTGAGGACTGGGGTAAAGTTATTTCTCTAAAGAATCCCCTTTTCGATTGTTTGGGACATCAGGAAAACGCCTCATTCGGAGAAGACAAGGTGAGCGCTACCACCAGTCTTGTCTCATGCCAACTGTTAAAGCATCCTGAAACCATTCATGTGTGGGGTTGCTTCTCAGCCAAGGGAATCGGCTCTCTCACAGTCTTGCCTAAAAACACAGCCATGAATAAAGAATGGTACCAGAATGTCCCCCAAGAGCAACTTCTCCTAACCTCCAAGAGCAGTTTGGCGAATCTACAATGCCTTTTCCAGCATGATGGAGCACCTTGCCATAAAGCAAAGGTGATAACTAAATGGCTCAGGGAACAAAACATACAGTTTTGGGTCCATGGTCTGGAAACTCCCCAGATCTTAATCCCATTGAGAACTTGTGGTCAATCATCAAGAGACGGGTGGACAAACAAAAACCTAAAAATTCTGACAAAATGAAAGCATTGATTGTGCAAGAATGGCTGCTATCAGTCAGGATTTGGTCCAGAAGTTGATTGAGAGCATGCCAGGGAGAATTGCAGAGGTCCTGAAGAAGAAGGGTCAACACTGCAAATATTGACTTGCTGCATTAACTCATTCTAACTGTCAATATAAGCTTTTGTTACTCATATGCTTGCAATTATATTTCTGTCTGTGATAAAAACATCTGTCAAACACACATAAAAACCAGAGGGCAGCAGATCATGTGAAAATATAATATTTGTGTCATTCTCAAAACTTTTGGCCATAACTGTAGGAGCAATTCTGTTGCAGCAGGCACAAGAGATGAGCAAATATGTTCAAGAAGAATTGAATTCTCAAATATTAGAAAAATCTGTATTCATGAAAAAGGCAGAATTTTTTTTTCACTTCTATGCAGACACTTGCAAAATTGACTGACATTTTGCTGAACCATAAAGGACCATTAAAAGGTTAAATAATAATAAAAAATCAAAAATATTTATACTCACCTTACCACTCACCACTCTATCATTCCACTATGCACCATCCCCCGTCTTTGGCACATCTTATCTCCACTACCAAGTGCTGAAAACTGAGACTTCCAGGGCCGGCATCAAGGGCAGGCAGACTAGGCATCTGCCTTAGGCCCCCACTACCCCAGGGTTCCCCAGTAAGTGGTGTGCTTCTAATAGCGAAGAACTCTGCAGCCGCTACTGGGGCCTGTGAGCTAGGGGGACCAGGTGCCATCACCCCCCACATCACACATTCAACTGTATCAGCATCATAGATTGCGATACAGTTGAAAGCAATGATGTACGAGGGAGCGTCACGTCATGTGACACCTACTCTCCCATCATCCCCTCTGGCTCTGACGTAGCGGCCAGGCGATGATGTTACTTCCTCTTATGCCACACTATGCCAAGCAGAAGAGCTACTGAGGTGAGCAGATGTGCTGCAGTGGGTAAAGAGAGAGGTGAATATTGTATTTATTTTTTAAATAACTGAGTACGTAATGGCCATAATACTGCAGGACTATAGGGGCTGCTTTATACTCCTATGGGGCTGCATGATACTCCTATGGGATCTGCATTGTACTCCTTTGGGGGCTGCATGATACTCCTATGGGGGCCCCATTATACTCCTTTGGAGGACTATGGAGTGCATTGCACTGTATGGAGGACTGTGGCATATGCATTATATTATATGGTGGTCTTAGGTTGTGTATTGTACTGTATGGAGCATTATGGTGTCTGTATTATACTATGTGGAGGACTATGGGGAGTGTATTAAACTGTGTGGAGGACTATACTAAACATGATAACGATACTGTATGGGGACAGATTGATCTACTAGTGATCGTTCTGTGCCCATCATTCTTCCTCAGTGTAAAGAGGCCGGGAAACAAGTGTCGAACTACTTCAGTATTATTGATCACTCTCGTTTAACGGTCTGAACTCAGTGTATGTAAATACAACCAAAATGTTTGTGTGATGGTGCAATATGTGAGCATTTGGGGCCTCACTTTAAACCTTTGCCCAGGGTCCCACTTTATCTAAAACCCGCCCTGGAAATTCCACTCTGATGAAGCCCAGAATGTTTTGGCGCATGCATTCGCAATGTAAGCACGTTGGTACATTATAACCTTAGATGAGCTTGCACAGAAACATCCTGTGTCTTATCAAAGCCATAAGTACCAAACTAGCGTAAAGAGGTCCAGGGGATTCATTGCTCAGCAGGGTAACAAGAAAATGGGCTTGAACCATTGATAGTGAGGAGTGGAGGGGCTGGCAAGAAGAGTGGTAAGGTGAATATAAATTTTTTTTACATCTTGCGTTTTAATACTCTGGGGTCTGAAAAACCCAGAGCATAATAAGGGACATTCAAATCGTGGAGAATAAGTTAGCTACAAATAAAATTTTTGAGCAAAATCTGCACAGTTTGGTGCAGACAATAGACAATAAAGAGTTTATTAAAGTAGTCTGGGTAATCTGGCCTACAATTAATACAGGAGAGATGATGTGGCTGCTGGCAGAGAATGTATGAGTAGACGGGAGCTTGCAAGTCATAATGACAGACCCACCCCGCTTCTTGTATTCTTTCTTGGCATCTCTGTTACCAAAGACAGATTGTCCCAAACAGCAGGCAGGGAACATAAAATTAGACAGAAGAGAATCACATAGTGGCCAGCATTTTGTACTTTTTTTCTAGGGTTTATAACATCATTTTTGTTAAATAAACTAAACTACTTTTGTTAGTAATTGCACTGTGCATCAGGTGAGAATAAGTTAGCTAAAATTAATCAGATGAATTAATCCTCCTCCTAATTTGCACAAACACATCCTTTTATCCTTCATAAATAAAATGAGAAAATCCTTTTCTCCTCCTAAATAAAACATTTTCTACTTTCATGAATCCATCCCATCAATTTTTTACTTTGGACAGAATAACTTTTTATTTCCACTTTATAACTGTTCTCAATTCCCCAATTTTGCACATTACATCTGTAACATCACAATCTTTTGTATGTCTTTCTTTCTTTTATCACTACTTTTTAAGGCTCTGATCACACTGGCTATATATGCCGATGTCTTCTAATGCCATTTCATATTCCGTGCCATACATTTTCTGGTTGTATATGCCAAATGAAGCCCAAAATGTACAATAAATGAAATGTCCTCGATATAAACTCCAGAACCAACTAAGCAAACATTTTTCTTTCAGCGAGTACTTAAATTCCTTGAATTACTTCATTGTGACAGATGACACAAACTAAAGGATAAATATTCTTTCTAGTATATGACTGACTAGAAATAAAAAAAAAAGTTATTCTACGCACATATTGATTTGCATTTTACTTTCTGTAGAATAAAATGTATTACTTTAACTTCATTAACAGAGATATTCTTTCAAGATGGACAATCTTTCAAAACATTTATTGTACTGTCCAAATATCCAAAGAAATAGGCATAATAATGATAAGCACAGAAATATACCAGAAGTAAAACACATAGCAGAGCCATGTCATTGAATGAGACTTTATGTAGAGATGCACTGAGTCTACTGGAGTCTTAAAGGGGTTGTCCAGGGCTGGAATGAAATCACCAGCAAATGACATATTATATGGCTTAATCTTAGTGACACATGAAGAACCATAGGATGGAACATAGAGTGCTTCAAGGGATTGTCCAGGCTTGGGATGAAAGTCTTCAGTTGCTTTATGAAACTGCAGTCTTCCAAATCTCTGATGTTCTTCGTGAAAGCTGGCGGTCACATGACTGCATGTATGCGATCTGCATACTCATTGTCATGTGCTGACTAGACTTGTTTGTCTTCTCTCAATTGATGTGCATTGAGATAGGATGGGCAAGTCTAGTCGGTATGTGGTTGGAAGTATTCAGATCGCATTGCTCTCACCGACAACATCGAAGAGTTATGACAATGAGTACGCTGCACAATGTCAGGATTCAGAACACTGCAGGTGCATAAAGTTATAGAAGACTTTTATCCCAAGCTTGGACAACTATTTTAAGCACTCGATGTGGCATCCTATGGTTTTGCATGTGGCACCCAGTTTAAGCCATAATATGGCATTTGTAATTTTTTTTATACAACCCCTGGCAAAAATTATGGAATCACCGGCCTTGGAGGATGTTCATTCAGTTGTTTTATTTTGTTGAAGTAAAACAGATCACAGACATGGTACAAAACTGAAGTCATTTCAAATGGCAACTTTCTGGCTTTAAGAAACACTAAAAGAAATCAAGAACAAATAATGTGGTAGTCAGTACTGGTTATTTTTTTTAACCAAGCATAGGGAAAAAATTATGGAATCACTCAATTCTGAGGGAAAAAAATAAGGAATCATGAAAAACTAACAAACAAAAAAACACTCCAACACATCACTAGTATTTTGTTCACCACCTCTGGCTTTTACAACAGCTTGCAATCTCTGAAGGGTATGCCACACTAAACAAGAACGCTAACGAGATCGCTAAAAAACGTTACTATTTAGCGATCTCGTTAGTGACGTTGTTGTGTGTGGCATGTAGCAACGATGTGGCCCCTGCTGTGATCTCGCTGATCGTTCACTAGAGTTCTGGACGTATTTTGATCGTTGGCGTCCCGCTGGTGAGCCTGAATCGCTGTGTTTGGCACCTTTTGTGAACGATGTGCGACCTCGTTGACGACGCATTAGTCAGCGGCGCAGGCGGGACTTTGTTTTCTTTCGTTAACGCCCTTCAGCTCCGATTGGTGACCACAACATCACCTCAGCTATAATAACTGCGCCCCCATCCATTGTTTCCAGAGCGCTTTGTGGGTGACTCTTTGTGCGTTGTTGCGAGGATAGTATCGTGTGTTGGAGTTTTGCGATCCTGTTTGTGGCGCAGTGGTGGGTTTTGCGATCCCGCTAGAGCACTATCCATCCCCATTTTGATTTGGATCTTCGGAATATTTGGATTCAAGGTACATATTGTTTGTGATGTTGTTTGATAATGTTTTTTGACCTTTTTTTTTTTTCTGCTTTATTTATTTTACACCCCTGACCTTATTTTATTATTTTTTCGTCTGCTTTATTTATTTTACACCCCTGACCTTATTTTATTTTTTTTTCGTCTGCTTTATTTTTTTTTACACCCCTGACCTTATTTTATTATTTTTTCGTCTGCTTTATTTATTTTACACCCCTGACCTTATTTTTTTTTTCGTCTGCTTTATTTTTTTTACACCCCCCACCATTTTAGACGTTTGTAAACTGTATATTAAATGTTAACTGAAAAGTTTAATTTATTTTTTTTATATATTTTTTATTTTATTCTTTATTTTATTTTGTTTAAACACTTTATTAATAGCAATTATTTAGTAATTAACTTTTCTCTTCTTTACCGTACAGGTTACATAATGAACCTGTCCACCGCGGAGCGTATGATTGTGGCAGTTGCACTGTCAATGGAGGCAGATCGTCAGGAAGAGGCGCGGGTGGAAGAGAGGCGCTCCAAGCGAAAGCGTCGCATGTGGACCAGAGAATGGCTGGAGCAGAGGTCCAAATTCTCCCACATGCATCTAGTGAGGGAGTTGCAGGAGAAAAATCCGCAGGATTTCCGGAATTATCTACGGATGTCGGAGGATTCATTCAAGCTCCTACTGGAAGCTGTGAGGCCACTCATTGAACGGCAGGATACTCGGATGCGTGCAGCTGTTTCAGCAGAGGAACGTTTGGCAGTAACGCTGCGATTTCTGGCAACCGGACGTTCAATGAAGGATTTGCAATATTCTGCTGCAATTTCTCGGTCACTGCTTGGAGAACTAATTCCGGAGACATGCAACGCCATCGTCCGCAGTTTACGGAGCTACATGCCTTTTCCCAAATCAGTGGCGGAATGGCAAATAATTGCCTCTGATTTTGAACGGATTTGGCAGTTCCCAAACTGTGGTGGTGCCTTGGATGGCAAACATGTGCGGATCACGCAACCAGCCAACAGCGGATCCTTTTTTCATAATTACAAGGGCTACTTCAGCGTGATCCTCATGGCCCTTGTTAATGCCAATTATGATTTTATTGACGTTAACCCCTCTCTGACATTAGACGTACTATCCCGTCCATAAAACCCGTGCCATTCTGCCCATGGACGGGATAGTACGTCATAGGCGATCAGCTGCGCTCCTGAGGGGAGCGCAGCTAATCGCCGCCGGGTGTCAGCTGATTATCACAGCTGACACCCGTGACTGTGTGTCAGGAGCGGTCACGGACCGCTCCCGGCACATTAACCCCTTGCACACCGCGATCAAACATGATCGCGGTGTACTGGGGGCACAGGGGAGGATCGCGCAGGGTGGGGGCTCCCTGCGCGCCCCCTGAGACCCTCAGACCAGCGCGATGTGATCGCGCTGTTCTGAGGGCTTCCTCCCTCCCAGGACCCGGATCCAAGATGGTGCCGGGGTCCTGGAGGGAGGCGGCTTCCTCAGTGCCTGCTGAGAGCAGGCACTGAGAAGCCTGCTGCACTGCCTGAGCGATCGCTGGTGTGACAGAGTGCTGTGCACACTGTCACACCAGCGATTTGATAAAATACAGTGATGTCCCACCCTGGGACAAAGTAAAAAAGTTAAAAAAATAAAAATAAACATGTTATAAAAAAAAATCCAAAATAAATAAAAAAAAAAAAAAAAATATTCCCCAATAAATTCATTTCTTCCTGTAAATAAAAAAATCAAAACAATAAAAGTACACATATTTGGTATCGCCGCGTCCGTAACGACCCCCCCTATAAAACTGTCCCACTAGTTAACTCCTTTAGTGAACCCCTTAAAAAAAAAAAAAACGAAGCAAAAAATCAATGCTTTATCATCATACCGCCGAACAAAAAGTGGAATAACGCGCGATCAAAAGGACGGATATAAATAAACATGGTACCGCTGAAAACATCATCTTGTCCCGCAAAAAACGAGCCGCCATACAGCATCATCAGCGAAAAAATAAAAAAGTTATAGCTCGCAGAATAAATCAATGCAAAAATAATTATTTTTTATATAAAATTGTTTTTATTCCATAAAAGCGCCAAAACATAAAAAAAATGATATAAATGAGGTATCGCCATAATCGTACTGACCCGAAGAATAAAACTGCTTTATCAATTTTACCACACGCGGAACAATAAAAACGCCTCCCCAAAAGAAATTCATGAATTGCTGATTTTTGTTCATTCTAACCTCCCAAAAATCGAAATAAAAAGCGATCAAAAAATGTCACCTGCTCAAAAATGGTACAAATAAAAACGTCAACTCGTACCGCAAAAAATAAGACCTCACATGACTCTGTGGGCCAAAATATGCAAAAATTATAGCTCTCAAAATGTGGCGATGCAAAAAACTATTTTTGCAATAAAAAGCGTCTTTTAGCGTGACAGCTGCCAATCATAAAAACCCGCTATAAATAGTAAATCAAACCCCCCTTTATCACCCCCTTAGTTAGGGAAAAATAATAAAATTAAAAAAATGTATTTATTTCCATTTTCCCATTAGGGTTAGGGTTAGGGTTGCGGCTAAAGTTAGGGTTGGCACTAAAGTTAGGATTAGGGTTAGGGTTGGGATTAGGGGTGTGTTAGGGTTAGGTTTGTGGTTAGGGTTGGGACTAGGGTTAGGGGTGTGTTGGGGTTAGGGTTGGAGTTAGAATTGGGGGTTTCCGCTGTTTAGGCACATCAGGGGCTCTCCAAATGTGACATGGCGTCTGATCTCAATTCCAGCCAATTCTGCGTTGAAAAAGTCAAACGGTGCTCCTTCACTTCTGAGCTCTGCCATGCGTCCAAACAGTAGTTTATCCCCACATATGGGGTATCAGCGTACTCTGGACCCCAAGAGTTATTGTGCAATTTGTCCTATTTCTTCTGTTACCCTTGGGAAAATAAAAAACTGGGGGCGAAAATATCATTTTTGTACAAAAAAAAATATTTTTTTGTTTTTACGGCTGTACATTATAAACTTCTGTGAAGCACTTGGGGCTTCATAGCGCTCACCACACACCTAGATAAGTTCCTTGTGGGGTCTATTTTCCAAAATGGGGTCACTTGTTGGGGATTTCCACTGTTTAGGCGCATCAGGGGCTCTCCAAATGCGACATGACGCCCCCAGACCATTCCATCAAAGTCTGCAATCCAAAACGTCACTACTTCCCTTCCGAGCCCCAACGTGTACCCATACAGTAGTTTTCTCCCACATATTGGGTATCAGCGTACTCAGGACAAATTGGGCAACAACTTTTGGGGTCCAATTTCTCCTGTTACCCTTGTAAAAATAAAATATTGGGGCGAAAAATCATTTTTGCAAAAAAAAAAAAATATTTTTTATTTTTACGGCTGTGCGTTATAAACTTCTGTGAAGCACTTCGGGGTTCAAAGTGCTCACCACACATCTAGATAAGTTCCTTGGGGTCTATTTCAAATGGGTCACTTGTGGGGGTTTCACGTTAGGCATCAGGTCTCCAATGCGACATGACGCACCAGACCATTCCATCAAAGTCTGCAATCCAACGTCACTACTTCCTTCCGAGCCTGAGTGCGCCCATACAGTAGTTTTCTCCCACATTTGGGTATCAGGTACTCAGGACAATTTGACAACAACTTTGGGTCCATTCTCTGTTACCCTTGTGAATAAATATTGGGACGAAAATCTTTGTAAAAAAAAGGATTTTTTATTTACGGCTGTGCGTTATAAACTTCGTGAAGCACTTCGGTCAAAGTGCTCACACAGTCTAGATAAGTTCCTGTGGGTCTATTGCCAATGGTCACTTGTGGGGTTCCACTGTTAGGTGCATCAGGGTCTCCAAATGTGACATGAGCCCCAGACATTCCATCAAAGTCTGCAATCCAAACGTCACTACTTCCCTTCCGAGCCCCGACGTGTGCCCATATAGTAGTTTTCACCCACATATTGGGTATCAGTGTACTCAGGACAAATTGGACAACAACTTTTGGGTTCCAATTTCTTCTGTTACCCTTGTGAAAATAAAATATTGGGGGCGAAAAAATCATTTTGTAAAAAAAAAAAAAGATTTTTATTTTACGGCTGTACGTTATAAACTTTAGTGAAACACCTGGGGGTTCAAAGTTCTCACCACACATCTAGATAAGTTCCTTGAGGGGTCTAGTTTCCAAAATGGTGTCATTTATGGGGTTTCCACTGTTTAGGCAGATGAGGAGCTCTCCAAACACGACATGGCGTCCAGCCAATTCTGCGTTGAAAAAGTCAGATGGCGCTCCTTCCCTTCCAAACTCTGCCATGCACCCAAACAGTGGTTTACCCACACATATGGGGTATCAGCGCACTCAGGACAAATTGCACAATAACTTTTGGAGTCTTTTTACCCTTGGAAAAATAAAAATTGGGGTGAAAAGATCATTTTTGTGGAAAAAATATGATTTTTAAATTTTACGGCTCTACGTTATAAACTTGTGTGAAGCACTTGGGGGTTCAAATTGCTCATCAAAAATCTAGATAAGTTCCTTAGGGGGTCTAGTTTCCCAAATGGGGTCATTTGTGGGGGGTTTCCACTGTTTAGGCACATCAGGGGCTCTCCAAATGCAACATGGCATCCAAACTCAATTCCAGCCAATTTTGGTTGGAAAAAGTCAAATGGTGCTCCTTCCATTCCGAGCTCTGCCGTGCGCCCAAACAGTGGTTCCCCCCCACATATGGGGTATCAGCGTACTCAGGACACATTGTACAACAACTTATGTGGTCCAATTTCTCCTGTTACCCTTGGGAAAATAAAAAATTAGTGACTAAAAGATAATTTTTGTGGGAAAAAAATAGGATTTTTTATTTTCATGCACGGGCATTATAAACTTGTGTGAAGCACTTGGGGGTTCAAAGTGCTCACCAAAGAAAATATGACCATCAGTCATAGGAGTTAATTGTTAAAAAAATAAAGAAAATATTTTCAAATATTTTCAATTATTTTAAGGCCTATGGTCTCACTAGCGTTCAAACATTATAATTATATATAACAGATAATACACCACAGCTGCATATATAAAGTTTAAATATATAATATATATATTTTAGTCATATATGAAAGATTAAAAAATTGTTATACATATATTTGAAAATTCTTGGGAGGTAAAGGTCAACATTCACCAGGGAATCACAGCTATTCACAGATATGCGACGTCATTATGATCGCAATGTGACTACTCAGACACCAGCTACACAGATATGCAAACAGCTATTGTGATTTGCAAGGTGATTCGCGAGCCCCAGCCATAAAGAAATGCAACGTCATTGTGATCGCAATGTGACTACTCACATACCAGCTACACAGATATGCAAACAGATATGCAAAAAGCTATTGTGACTTGCAAGGTGATTTGTGAGCCCCAGCCATAAACAAATGCGACGTCATTGTGATCGCAATGTGACTACCCACACACTGCAGCTACACAGATATGCAAACAGATATGCAAAAAGCTATTGTGATTTGCAAGGTGATTCGCGAGCCCCAGCCATAAAGAAATGCGACGTCATTGTGATCGCAATGTGACTACTCACATACCAGCTACACAGATATGCAAACAGATATGCAAAAAGCTATTGTGACTTGCAAGGTGATTTGCGAGCCCCAGCCATAAACAAATGCGACGACATTGTGATCGCAATGTGACTACCCACACACTGCAGCTACAAAGATATGCAAACAAATATGCAAAAAGCTATTGTGATTTGCAAGGTGATTCGCGAGCCCCAGCCATAAAGAAATGCGACGTCATTGTGATCGCAATATGACTACTCACATACCAGCTACACAGATATGCAAACAGATATGCAAAAAGCTATTGTGACTTGCAAGGTGATTTGCGAGCCCCAGCCATAAACAAATGCGACGACATTGTGATCGCAATGTGACTACCCACACACTGCAGCTACACAGATATGCAAACAGATATGCAAAAAGCTATTGTGATTTGCAAGGTGATTCGCGAGCCCCAGCCATAAAGAAATGCAACGTCATTGTGATCGCAATATGACTACTCACACACCAGCTACACAGATATGCAAACAGATATGCAAAAAGCGTTTTTTAGCGATGCGTTTCGAGCGCACAAGAAGCGCATTAAAAAAACGCATGCAAACGCTTATAAACGCTGCGATATTTAGTCGCATCAGCATGCGCATTTCGACAAAAAAAAAACAGCGTTTGTCTGCGATTTCATGCGTTTTTGCATGCGTTTGGGTTGTTTTGGCGCATGCGTTGTCTATGTGTCACATTTCTATAATCTGTCATCATTCTATCTGTCTCCATCATCTCTGGCTCTATCATCTCTGTCTCCATCATCTCTGTCTCAATCATCTCTTTTTTTTTTTTTGACCGGAAAAAAAAAAATGCAACATGTAGCGTCTAGCGCGTATGCGTGCACACAGGGAAAATGCGCAGCGCACGACAAACGCACATGAACGCGTGCAAGCGCTAGACCCTGCGCCCGCCATGTTAAAGATAGGGGAACATTGCGCATGCGTCCGATAGCGCAAGTTGCGCTGCGCAAAAAACGCAAGTAGCCTTATCTACCTATATCAATGCACCCGCAGTGATGGGAGTACCAGCAGTGATAGGTCAGGCAGTGAAGGGAGTACCAGTCGTGAGGGGGTTTACAGGCATAGATGGAAGTACTGGCAGTAACGGGGTTAGTAGAAGGATTATTTGACTGAATTGTATATTTTATTTACAGCACCACCTTCACCATCACCAGCACCAGCTGCTCCACCGTCCCCAGCTACCCCTCCACCTCCATCTCCGGCTACCCCTCCACCACCATCCTCACCACACCTCTCCATCCCTTCAGCCCCTTCCCTGGCAGCAACCCCCCTCCACAGTTGGGGTCATCAAGCACCTCACCTTCCATTGTCTTCTCTCCAGCATCATCCCGTCACACGGATGCAGGCTCCCCATCAGGTAATTAACGCACATTATATAAGCTTCAGACAAGTTTGAGAACTTTGTAAGGTCTTATGTGTAATGACTGTTGTGATATAAATTTTTTTTTCTGTGTTTCCTTAGCCAGCGGAGCAACAGGTTCTGGGTGGGCGGTCAGCGGGTCGTCTGACGACAACCGTAAGGCCGGCGTCACACTGGCGACAGAATCGGACGACTGCAATGCGATGAAAAATCGCATTGCAGTCGGACCTATGTTAATCTATGGAGCAGCTCCCAGTATCCGATTTTTTGTGGTCCGTTTTAAACGTCTGTGTACAATCGCAGCATGCTGCGATTGTCACCGATTGTCGGTCGACAATCGCCAATGCAAGTCTATGGGAGCGATGAAAAATCGGATTACAAACGGACCACACTGTGTGACTTGCGATGAAATCGCATCGGTGTGCTTTAGAAAAGCCGGCAATTCATCCCCGGCTATACTGTAAAATCACACTGACAGCTTTAATAAAGACTAGAAAGAATAGATATATACACATAGAACACATATATATATATATATATATATATACATGTCATTGTGACATGTATATATACATATATTTATAGTTCCTAGACTTCTACATACTGTTATAGCCGCTAATTCAATTGCCGGGTTTTGTGAAATCACAGAAGCCGACATGAAATGATACATTGTTTCCACACATTTAACCATGTAATTTCATGTATTTTTATATATGTTTGAAACATACAATTACATGAGTATATGTGTGCTAAATTTCAGACATGTAGGGGTTAATTAAAGGTGTAAATTCGTTGAAAAAAAATGCGTGGGCTCCCGCTGTATTTTCTCCACCAGACAGACAAAGCAAGCGAGTGGGGGCAGATAATAATAGCCTAGGGAGGGTACATTTTTTTGTGCCCCCCCTGGCTACTAACATCTGCCCCCAGACACCCCAGAAAGGGCAAATCTATAATTAGATTCGCCCTTTCTGGCACTTTGCCCGTCTATTCCCATTGCCCTGTAGCGGTGGCGAATGGGTTAATAATCTGGCGTTAATGTCACCTTAGTATTGAAAGGTGACCTTAAGGCAGGTTAATAATTGATAGCTGTCAATTAGACAACTATCAATTATTAATCCTATTGTATGAAAGTAAAATCAAACACACACAGTTTAATAAAAAATAAGTTTAATTAAATAATCACACAGTTTTTGACCATATTTTATTTTACACTTAATCCGTGCGAAGCCATTGATCTCCTAAAATAAAGAAAAAAAAATAAATCAACATTATTCTTACCTATTCCGCTGATCTGTCACGTCCCACGCTGTAATCCTGCACAAAGGGTTAACTAGCTTTGAGCCAAGCAGTGCAAGTAATCCTGCATGCTCAGCTCAAAGCTCCTGAATGAATAAGTTCCTCTCCTGGCGACAGGAGAGGATGTGTTTCATGAATGAAGCTTAATTGATTGTGTCCACTTTCCCTTTAGGTCAGGTCACTAAAGTTAAATTGCCAATAAATCAATTAAGCTCCATTCATGAATCTATTCCTCTACTTTCGCTGGGAGAGGAACTGATTCATTCAGGGGAATACAGGTCTGAGACAGCATTATTAGCTCTCTGCGACCTGTAACCTGTTAACCCTTTCTGATGGATTACACCGTGGGACCTGACTGTACATCGGATTGGTAAGTATAATTTTGCTTTTTTATTTTATTTTTATTACAGGAAATGGTTTTAGCAGGAAAATAAAATATGGTCAAAAACTGTGTGATTATTTAATTAAACTTATTTTTTATTAAACTGTGTGTGTTTGATTTTTCTTTCATACAATAGGATTAATAATTGATAGTTGTCTAATTGACAGCTATCAATTATTAACCTGCCTTAAGGTCACCTTTCAATACTAAGGTGACATTAACGCCAGATTATTAACCCATTCGCCACCGCTACAGGGCAATGGGAATAGACGGGCAAAGTGCCAGAAAGGGCGAATCTAATTATAGATTTGCCCTTTCTGGGGTGTCTGGGGGCAGATGTTAGTAGCCAGGGGGGGCACAAAAAAAATGTACCCTCCCTAGGCTATTATTATCTGCCCCCACTCGCTTGCTTTGTCTGTCTGGTGGAGAAAATACAGCGGGAGCCCACGCATTTTTTTTCAACGAATTTACACCTTTAATTAACCCCTACATGTCTGAAATTTAGCACACATATACTCATGTAATTGTATGTTTCAAACATATATAAAAATACATGAAATTACATGGTTAAATGTGTGGAAACAATGTATCATTTCATGTCGGCTTCTGTGATTTCACTGAAGCCGGCAATTGAATTAGCGGCTATAACAGTATGTAGAAGTGTAAGAATTATAAATATATGTATATATATATGTCACAATGACATATATATATATATATATATATATATATATATATATATATATATGTGCTCTATGTGTATATATCTATTCTTTCTTTTGGCATTTAAATACTATTCTTTTGGATCCATTATATGTCAGTTTTGCAAGCCTGCGAGAAAATCTCGCAAGTCGGATGAAAATCGGATGTTACAAGGTACACACACATGCGATTAAATCGCATCTTTGAAGGAAAATCGGATGCCAGAAGGATGTGTGATGTTTTTATTTTGATCCGATTGTCGACCGTCTAAAACGGACCGATTTTTTGTGGTTGTGTGTGACTCCGGCCTAACTGTTACCTTTTCCTCCACAGAAATCCCGACTGCCCAGGACCTGTTGGTGTCCCACCGGCGGGTGATTGCGAAAATGTGCAGCGCTGTGGCAGCGATGCAGACAGCGGTGGCAGAGCTGCAAAGTGCAATGGGAGCTCTGCATCAACACGGGATGATGCTGGAGAGGGCAGCGGCTGGACACCTGGGCCCTCATTAAGTTTTTTTTTTTGAATTTTTTTTTATTTTGTTAATAATTAGTTTATAATTTTTTATTTTGTTATGTTTTTTTTTTTGTTTACATTTTATATCTTTATTTAAAAAAAAAAAAAGAAATATATATGACAATAATATATATTTTATATTTTACGTTAATCTACGCAGGTGTGGTGTATTATTTTTTAGTATAAGGTTTTAGCGCTAGTGTGACCAGGGCCTTAAAAAAAAATGTTAATTTTTGAAATTTTTTTCATTTCATTTTTTCCCTATGATGGAACAGCTATGATAGCTGGTACTCCCATGACCCCGTGTGTGACAAGTAGATGTAATAAAAATACAACATTTTAATAGGTGACATCACATAAGAAAAGACCACAATTCATTAGATAAATACGTTTTTTTTATTAAAAAAGGTATCAATGTAAAAATATAAAAACAACCAAAGAAAACTTTAGTAAAACATTTTAAAAACTACAACTGCTGGTAAGATGGATCATTGCCATTACCACGCTGCCTCTGCGGTGAATAAAAATAAGGGGGAGCACCAGCGTTTGGGTTTATCCCATCTGGGTTTGGCACAGGATTGTGCGGCCATGAGTAGTCCGGGTACTGCGGTCTTGGCATGACGACATATCTGTTGTCAAGGTTTCCAAAAGACGCTTGATTCAGTACCTCAAACATCAGTCTCTCAGCATGAAGCCGCTGAACAGGATCCAGAGTAGGCAGCTTCTCATTAGCAAAATATGCAAAGCCAGTTATTTTAGTTTCTTTTTCAAGTTTTTTTGCAATTTCCACCAATTCAGGAGTAGCCGAGGTGGGAGTCGAGGTGGGAGCCTTCCTTTTCGTTCCTGAAAGTGAAAGCCGCCTCCGCACAGATGATGGTGGCTCGACTACTTCCGGCATGCTGTCTTGTTCAGTTGCAGGTGTGGAGACAGCCTCTTCTGTGTCCTGCATGAACAAAAAACAAATGGTAAATCACAAAGACAAAGAAATTAATCTTCACACTATAACACCCATATACAGCAAAAATGTGAAAACGACACTTGTATAGACAAAGAAATGTATTTTCACACTATACCCAAAAACAGCAAAATTGCGAAAACGACACTTGTAAATGGAAAGGCCTCAACCGTTGAGCTACATAAATTATCAGTACATGAAGGGATATATTCTGCCATTTTATCTACATTTCACAATAATATTTTTTAAATTTAAGTCCACTTTGGCATGTACATTAAAATGTGTTGTAATACAAAGGTACTTACATGTACGACAGGGGTGTCCAGCTGGATCACTGGGTCTAGATCCGAAATGGATGTCCCTTGTCTGGGTACTTCTTGGTCCCTTGTAAAAGCGAACAGATCAAAGTACCACAGTTGGGGGACATAAACTTCTTCGGCCCCCGCTCCAGATTTGGTTGAATTGATAACTTTATTGAGCTCTTTTTTGTAATTCGTGCGGAGGCCTGAATCCGTTTTTTAACCGTTGACTCATCCGCCGGTTCATCAGGGTAACGGCTCTTGCAGAGCTCCACCAGTTTTTGGTAGGCGTCCTTCTTTTTCAACCGGTTACAGTAATCTGCAGACTTAATTTTCCAGAGGCACGGCATTGTGCGGTACAGCTCGATAAAATCACGCAAAAACTCCTGCTTATCAGCCATCTGTAATAAAAAAATGAGTATGTGAGAACAGCAGAATGGTTAAATAAAATGCTTACATAGTCTACAACATAGAACACAGCAGGGATCACAAAATGGTGGTTGTGGGCGACGCAGGAGTAAACATAGATAGAGCTGGGATCATAAAATGGTGGCCGTGGGCGGGGGCCGAACAAAACAATGGGATAAAAAACCTAGATAAACAATTACGCAAAAAACAGCAGGGATCACAAAATGGTGGTTGTGGGCGACGCAGGAGTAAACATAGATAGAGCTGGGATCATAAAATGGTGGTTGTGGGCGACGCAGGAGTAAACATAGATAGAGCTGGGATCATAAAATGGTGGCCGTGGGCGGGGCCGAACAAAACAATGGGATAAAAAACCTAGATAAACAATTACGCAAAAAACAGCAGGGATCACAAAATGGTGGTTGTGGGCGATGCAGGAGTAAACATAGATAGAGCTGGGATCATAAAATGGTGGCCGTGGGCGGGGGCCGAACAAAACAATGGGACAAAAAACCTAGATAAACAATTACGCAAAAAACAGCAGGGATCACAAAATGGTGGTTGTGGGCGACGCAGGAGTAAACATAGATAGAGCTGGGATCATAAAATGGTGGCCGTGGGCGGGGGCCGAACAAAACAATGGGATAAAAAACCTAGATAAACAATTACGCAAAAAACAGCAGGGATCACAAAATGGTGGTTGTGGGCGACGCAGGAGTAAACATAGATAGAGCTGGGATCATAAAATGGTGGTTGTGGGCGACGCAGGAGTAAACATAGATAGAGCTGGGATCATAAAATGGTGGTTGTGGGCGACGCAGGAGTAAACATAGATAGAGCTGGGATCATAAAATGGTGGCCGTGGGCGGGGGCCGAACAAAACAATGGGATAAAAAACCTAGATAAACAATTACGCAAAAAACAGCAGGGATCACAAAATGGTGGTTGTGGGCGACGCAGGAGTAAACATAGATAGAGCTGGGATCATAAAATGGTGGCCGTGGGCGGGGGCCGAACAAAACAATGGGATAAAAAACCTAGATAAACAATTACGCAAAAAACAGCAGGGATCACAAAATGGTGGTTGTGGGCGACGCAGGAGTAAACATAGATAGAGCTGGGATCATAAAATGGTGGTTGTGGGCGACGCAGGAGTAAACATAGATAGAGCTGGGATCATAAAATGGTGGTTGTGGGCGACGCAGGAGTAAACATAGATAGAGCTGGGATCATAAAATGGTGGCCATGGGCTGGGGCCGAACAAAACAATGGGATAAAAAACCTAGATAAACAATTACGCAAAAAACAGCAGGGATCACAAAATGGTGGTTGTGGGCGACGCAGGAGTAAACATAGATAGAGCTGGGATCATAAAATGGTGGTTGTGGGCGACACAGGAGTAAACATAGATAGAGCTGGGATCATAAAATGGTGGCCGTGGGCGGGGGCCGAACAAAACAATGGGATAAAAAACCTAGATAAACAATTACGAAAAAAACAGCAGGGATCACAAAATGGTGGTTGTGGGCGACGCAGGAGTAAACATAGATAGAGCTGGGATCATAAAATGGTGGCCGTGGGCGGGGGCCGAACAAAACAATGGGATAAAAAACCTAGATAAACAATTACGCAAAAAACAGCAGGGATCGCAAAATGGTGGTTGTGGGCGACGCAGGAGTAAACATAGATAGAGCTGGGATCATAAAATGGTGGTTGTGGGCGACGCAGGAGTAAACATAGATAGAGCTGGGATCATAAAATGGTGGTTGTGGGCGACGCAGGAGTAAACATAGATAGAGCTGGGATCATAAAATGGTGGCCGTGGGCGGGGGCCGAGCAAAACAATGGGATAAAAAACCTAGATAAACAATTGCGCAAAAAACAGCAGGGATCACAAAATGGTGGTTGTGGGCGACGCAGGAGTAAACATAGATAGAGCTGGGATCATAAAATGGTGGTTGTGGGCGACGCAGGAGTAAACATAGATAGAGCTGGGATCATAAAATGGTGGCCGTGGGCGGGGCCGAACAAAACAATGGGATAAAAAACCTAGATAAACAATTACGCAAAAAACAGCTGGGATCAAAAAATGGTGGTGGTGGCGCAGCATGAGTAAACATAGACAGAGTTGGGATCATAAAATGGTGGGCGTGCCTGAACAAAACAATGAAAAAACATGATGGACGACAATGGTTAACAACAGCAGAGATCTAAAATGGATCGGTACAATTAAAGACAAAAGAAAAATTAAATGTGACAAAAAAAATTACCTACCTTACAAAACTTGTGTGATTCTGAAAAAAAAATAGGGAAACTAGCGTCACAAACTGGATCGCAGAGGATACGCCACAGACTGGATCGCAAAAAACTCCAACGTAGAACGTAGCAACCGAAATAGTGGCGTAAACTGGATCGCAGTAGCTACCAAGACTAGCAGGACACACTGGGTGATTTGAAAGAACCGCTTCTGCTCGAGAGCAATGGAGAGGAGTGCTGATACGTCGTCTTTTATGACGCGGTCATCCAATCACAAAGCGGGAGAGCTGTGATAAATATCTATGACATACATAGTGACCACCAATCTGTGATGAGGGGCGTGGAAAAGGTCGCGCTCAGTCACGCCTATCGAGGTCGTGATCTTTCACAGTACATGCAGTATGGCACATCCCAACGACCGCCAAAGTGTTAAAAAGATCGCTAACCGCTGATGCGACGTTAATGAGATCGTCAAGTATGGCAGCTACTAGCGACCTTAAAACGATCACACCAACGATAGCGTCGTTATCGTGATCGTTAGCGGGAACGTTTAGTGTGGCAGCACCTTGAGGCATGGGCTTAATGAGTGTCAAACAGTACTCTTCATCAATCTGGCTCCAACTTTCTCTGATTGCTGTTGCCAGATCAGCTTTGCAGGTTGGAGCCTTGTCATGGACCATTTTCTTCAATTTTCACCAAAGATTTTCGATTGGATTGAGATCCGGACTATATGCAGGCCATGACCTTGACCTTATGTGTCTTTTTTCAAAGAATGTTTTCACAGTTTTTGCTCTATGGCAGGATGCATTATCATCTTGAAAAATAATTTCATCATCCCCAAACATCCTTTCAATTGATGGGATAAGAAAAGTGTCCAAAATATCAACATAAACTTGTGCATTTATTGAAGATGTAATGACAGTCATCTCCTCAGTGCCTTTACCTGACATGCAGCCTCATATCATCAATGACTGTGGAAATTTGCATGTTCTCTTCAGGCAGTCATCTTTATAAATCTCATTGGAACGGCACCAAACAAAAGTTCCAGCATCATCACCTTGCCCAATGCAGATTCGCGATTCATCACTGAATATGACTTTCATCCAGTCATCCACAGTCCTCAATTGCTTTTCCTTAGCTTTTCCATGTTAATGATGGCTTTCGTTTAGCTTTTCTGTATGTAAATCCCATTTCTTTTAGGCGGTTTCTTACAGGTCGGTCACAGACGTTGACTCCAGTTTCCACCCATTCGTTCCTCATTTGTTTTGTTGTTCATTTCCTGTTTTGGAGACATATTGCTTTAAGTTTCAGGTCTTGACGCTTTGATGTCTTCCTTGGTCTACCAGTATGTTTGCCTTTAACAACCTTCCCATGTTGTTTGTATTTGGTCAAGATTTTAGACACAGCTGACTGTGAACAACTAACATCTTTTGCAACATTGCTGATGATTTACCTTCTTTTAAGAGTTTGATAATCCTCTCCTTTGTTTCATTTGACATCTCTCGTGTTGGAGCCATGATTCATGTCAGTCCACTTGGTGCAACAGCTCTCCAAGGTGTGATCACTCCTTTTTAGATGCAGACTAACGAGCAGATGCAATTTGATGCAGGTGTTAATTTTGGGAATGAAAATTAACAGGGTGATTCCATAATTTTTTCCCTCAGAATTGAGTGATTCCATAATTTTTTCCTATGCTTGGTTAAAAAAAATAACCATTACTGACTACCACATTATTTGTTCTTGATTTCTTTTAGTGTTTCTTAAAGCCAGAAAGTTACCATTTGAAATGACCTCAGTTTTGTGCCATGTCTGTGATCTGTTTTTTTTTCAACAAAATAAAACAACTG
>JARQOD010005451.1:0-47909 GCA_033576555.1 Oophaga sylvatica
TTTTGGATTGGAAACTGTG
Source organism: Oophaga sylvatica (assembly GCA_033576555.1). Taxonomy (NCBI): domain Eukaryota; kingdom Metazoa; phylum Chordata; class Amphibia; order Anura; family Dendrobatidae; genus Oophaga; species Oophaga sylvatica. The sequence continues at coordinate 20 of JARQOD010005451.1, forward strand.
TCGTTTACCAGTTGGGGCTGTCAATGTGTTAATAACCAACACTCCTGTTTTTTCCTTGCCTCCCCCCCAGCCAGGATGTTCCTACTTTTTGATTGATTTTTCTGATGTGTTTAGCGAAAGTAAATCTGCATCCTTACCTCCCATAGGAGCTATGACTGCGCTATTGAATTAGTGCCTGGTAGTAAATTCCTAAAGGTCGCCTTTTTAACTTGTCTGTACCTGAACATGACGCTATGCGGTCTTATATCAGGAGTCATTGGAGAAGGTCATATCAGACCATCTTCTTCACCCTTAGGTGCCGTTTTTTTCTTTGTGGCCAAAAAGGATGGTTCATTAAGCCGTGTATTGATTATCGTCTCTTGAACAATATTACTGTGAAATATCAATATCCGTTACCCTTGATCTCTGATCTGTTTTCCAGGTGAAAAACGCTACTTGGTTTACCAAGCTTGACCTCAGGGGGCATATAACCTTATTCGCATTAAGCACGGGGACGAATGGAAGACGGTATTTAATACCCCTGAAGGGCATTTTGAGTACCTTGTGATGCCCTTTGGGCTCACTAATGCTCCTTCTGTCTTCCAGTCCTTCATGAATGACATTTTCAGGGATTTTGTGGATAAATTTCTGATTGTTTATTTGGATGATATCTTGATTTTTTCCAATGACTGGGACTCTCATGTAAAACATGTTCGGACTGTGTTCCAGATTTTGAGAGAGAATGCTCTGTATGTGAAGGGATGAAAGTGTCTTTTTGGCGTTCAGAGGATCTCATTTCTGGGTTTCATTTTGTCCCCATCTGTTATTGAAATGGACCCGGTCAAAGTTCAGGCTATCTGTGATTGGGTCCAACCTACTTCTTTAAAGGCTCTTCAAAGATTCTTGGGTTTTGCCAATTTTTATCGTAAATTTATTGGTAATTTCTCTGTTATGTTAAACCATTAACTGATTTGACCAAGAAGGGTTCTGAATGGGTGAATTGGCCTCCTGAGGCAGTCTCTGCATTTCAGGAACTTAAGCAGAGATTCACTTCAGCTCCTGTTCTACGGCAGCCTGATGTTTCTCTACCATTTCAGGTGGAGGTTGATGCCTCTGAAATTGGGGCAGGTGCCGTTTGTCCCAAAGAGATCCAGAGACCTCTAAAAGTAACCCTTGTGCCTTTTTCTCTCGAAAATTTTCTCCCACTGAACGTAATTATGACGTGGGTAATCGGGAGTTATTAGCCATGAAGTGGGCTTTTGAAGAGTGGAGACATTGGCTGGAGGGAGCCAAACATCAGGTGGTGATCCTTACTGACCATAAGAATCTAGTTTATCTGGAATCTGCCAAGCAACTTAATCCTAGACAGGCCAGGTGGGCCATGTTTTTCACACGTTTTAATTTGTGGTTTCATTTCTTCCTGGCACTAAAAATGTTTAAGGCGGATGCCCTCTCGAGGAGTTTCCTGGCGGACTCTCCTGAGTTATCTGATCCTTCTGTTATTTTGAAAGAGGGTGTAGTTCTTTCCGCCATCTCGCTCAATTTGAGACTTGCTCTGGAGGGGTGTCAGGAGGATAGGCCCGAGCGCTGCCCTGTTGGGAAATTGTTTGTCCCGGACCAGTGGAAAAAGAGTGTAATGTCTGAGATTCATTGTTCCGCGTTGGCCGGTCATCCCGGAATTTTTGGTACCAGGGACTTGGTTGGTCGGTCCTTTTGGTGGCCTACCTTGTCTCGTGATGTCAGGGAGTTTGTGCAGTCCTGCGGGACTTGCTCTCGCTCCAAGCCTTGCTCTCGTTCTAGTGGTTTGTTGATGCCATTACCGGTGCCCAAGAGACCATGGACCCATATCTCTATGGATTTCATTTCCGACCTCCCTGTTTCTCAAGAAATGACCGTCATCTGGGTGATTTGCGATAGGTTTTCCAAGATGATACATCTTGTGCCATTACCTAAGTTGCCTTCCTCCTCTGAATTGGTGCCTTTGTTCCTTCAGCACGTGGTTCGTTTACACGGCATTCCTGAGAACATTGTGTCTGACAGAGGAGTCCAGTTTGTTTCCAGATTTTGGAGGACCTTTGTTCTAAAATTGGTGTTCAATTGTCTTTCTCCTCGGCGTTTTTATCCTCAGACCAATGGTCATACTGAGAGAACAAACCAGACATTGGAGACTTATCAAAGATGCTTTGTGTCTGCTGATCAGGATGACTGGGTCTCTTTTTTGCCTTTGGCTGAGTTTGCTCTTAATAATAGGGGTAGCTCTGCCACTTTGATGTCTCCATTTATCTGTAATTCTGGGTTTCACCCTCGATTTTCTTCTGGACAGACGGAGGCTTCTGTCTGCCCAGGTGTTGACTCTGTTGTGGAGCGTATGCAACAGATTTGGGACCAGGTAGTGGAGAGGTTGTCCCTCTCTCAGGAGAGGGCCCAGCGGTTTGCTAACCGGCATAGGACTGATGGTCCTCGGTTTAAAGTGGGGGACTTGATCTGCTTGTCCTCAAGAAATATTCCTATGAGAGTGGCATCTCCTAAATTTAAGCCTAGGTTCATTCGACCTTATAAGATCATGGAGATTCTTAACCCTGTTTCTTTTCGTTTGCTTCTTCCAGGGACATTTAAGATCCATAACGTGTTCCACAAGTCCTTGTTGAAGAGGTTTGTTGAGCCAGTGGTTCCTACTACTGTGCCCTCCTGACCCTGTTTTGGTTGAGGGCAATCTGGAGTATGTGGTTGAGAAAATATTGAATTCTCGTTTTCTAGACGGAAACTCCAGTATTGGTTAAATGGAGAGGTTATGGTCAGGAAGACAATTCTTGGGTGTTTGCTTCGGACATCCATGCTAGGAGACTCATCCGTGCGTATCATAGAACTCATCCTGACCGACCTGGTTGCTCAAATGAGGGTTCGGTGACCCCTCCTCAAGGGGGGGTACTGTTGTGAATAGGCTGGAAATGAGTTCTGAGCAGAAGCTCCCTCTGGTGGTTACAAACGGTACTGGACTGTCCAGTGAAGATTGTGAGGATTGGGAATCAGGTGTTACTGACTGGTCTTATATAAGGGAGTCACCTTCCCATCAGGGTTGCCGGTGATCAATTGTTCTGGTCTCAATCCTTGATTCCTGTTTCCTTGGTAGCCTGCTGTGTCGTGTCTGAATCTCCTGCTAACAGATAAGACATTTTCTTCTTTTTGTTTTTGTGCTTGATTTTTGCATTTTGTCCTGCACTTCTGTGGGGGCCTTCAGGGTCCCCTCTGGGGGCTTTTGCCTCTCAGTTCAGTTCAGCCACAGATGTTTGTAACATTTGCTTTTTCCAGTTTTTTCAGTGGCTGCTGTTTTGTTTTTGGTTACACCAGAGAACTAATTTAGGTGGTAGAGGTCGTGTGATCTCAAGTGTTTTTTGAAATTAGTAGAGTTGGTGCTTTTCAGGGTTTTTTGGGATTGCAGTAATTGCCCTTCCTATCCTTTTCTATTTAGTAAGTTTGGGCCCCAACGTTTGCTCATACTATTTTCTGTCTGTGTCAGTATTTCTTCTTGTCTAACCGCCATTACATGTTTGGGGGCTTTCTATGTTCTTTGGGGATCTGCTCCGGGGCAGATAGCTTTCCTCTTTCTATCTTTAGGTGTAGTTAGTTTCTCAGGCTGTGACGAGGCGTCTAGGACCAACGTAGGAACGCTCCACGGCTGCCTCTAGTTGTGGTGGTTAGTCAGGGTACTGCAATCTCATAGTTTCCAACTGCTATGGTGTATTTCCTTTTTTGCCTGCTCTCCTCAGTTACCAAATCATAACAGTTACCATCTTTTCAGTTAGCCATTAAAAGGTATCAACCACTGAGGATTCTCAATTCTAAATATTTTTCTATCTACTGGCTAACACGGTACTAAGATATACATCTTTCCTGTATCCTCAAGCCATAAAAGTCTTGTGTTTGAGCCAATGGGTTTGCCTCACAGATGGTTTATCCTTTAATGTTGATAGATTTTGTCCTTACAATTTAAGAAAAAAAAACATTCTGCAGTGTCCAAAAGAAGATGTATTCCTTGCTCTTGTTTACACGCCTTCACACATGCTTAACACATAAAGCTTTCCAGATCTCCGCGCTCTAGCGCACGTTTGCCTGAAGTGCTTTCTCCATGAGCCAAAGCTGAACCTCTTGGCTTGGCTTTGTCTAAAAAGTTTACGGCTTGCTTGCTCCTAGTAGCCCAGCTGTTTACATTTTTCCAAAATGAACCTCATCCATCATAAAGCCACATCCTGAAGGAGCAATCAAAGTCTTGCATAATGTAGTCTGCACATGAACCGGCTCACGCACACATAAACACTCACCGGTGCCCAATGTGCTCGCTATAGATTTATCAGGTGAATAGTGCCCAAAACCAATACTTTAATATGCCCCGCTATCCTCTCCTCTCTGAAGTTAATGTCTATAACTTGGCTCACCTCTCCGACGTATTAGTAATACCTTTCCCAGCTGTTCAAATAAAGGGATTTCAGAAATCCAAACAACATCAGATGAGATGTATCGCTCATACTTCACGGCCTTATTATTGTATCCCGGAATTCCAACTTTTTTCACTGGTTGATGGGCATGGGTGAACCATGGAAGGAGGTCCAGATGAACCCTAAATGCTCGCGAGGAACATGACTTGGCTCATCTAGTAGTTTGAAATCAACTTAAAGAAACAACTGGCGGACTTATAAACATTTGCTGAACTAAAGTGTTATCCATCCATGGGCATAACATCAGTGCCGGTCAAGTTTTGAAGGCTGGGAGATGTAGATGTTTGTTGAAGCCATCAGACACAATTTCTGTATCATGCTTACTTATGTAGCGCCATTAATTCCACAGCTCTTTACAGACATCATCACTGTCCCCAAGCTACATTCCCTATTAGTTTGTCTTTGGAGTGTGGGAGCAAACCAGAGAACCCAGGAAAACCCATGTAAACACGGGGAGAACATACAAACTCCTTTCAGAGGTTGCTTTTTGGTGGGATTTGAGCCCAGGACCCCAGCGCTGCAAGGCTGAGGTGATAACCAAAAAGTACTTGCTCTAAGGTTTAAAGATATTTTCTATCCCTCATTGAAAAGAATGAAGGCCTCACTGCAAAATAAAGAACCCTGTGGCTGTGGTTCCACGGTCCGGAACCACAGCGCTTTGGACGGAGCGGAAATTCCGCTCCGTCTAAGCCCCGCCCCCTTTATGACGCGCGATCTTTCCGGAGGTGTTCAGGACACCTCCGGAACACCTCCGGAAAGAACGCAGGGCTACATAGCCCTGTGTTAAATTCTGTTGCAGCGACGCACCGTCGCCGCAATACGCGAGGACATGCTGCGGTCTAAAAAGACGCGCCGCATGTCCGTTTACGCAGGTCTGCCACCTGCGTATTGTTACGCATAGTGGAGACGGATTTCTTGAAATCCCCTCCACTATGCTGTAACATCTGGACGCTGCGTGTTTGGCGCTGCGCCAGCGCACAGCGCCAAACACGCAGCGTTTCCTGACCGTGGAAACTCACCCTGTAGCACCAGCGCCGCCGCCAGTGATCTACCTGGGAACAGAAGTGATGACATCCTGTCCCGCCAATCCTTCAACCCCGCAGCCAGTCAGAGGCCTGATAGGGTGCAACATCATCACTTCCAGTCGCGGTGGAGTGGTGAAGGCTTAGAGAGGTAAGTAATGCTTCATTCTGTATTTTACAAGAGGACGTTCCCTCTTTTTGAAAAGGGGGTGGAAAAACACTTTAAGGCCTCCTTCACGAGTGTTTCCGGCAAATGTGGTATCACACATACCCATTATAACCTATGCTGCTATGCAAATATTCTTTTTTTACTGGCAGTAAGGATGACAAGGGCCTATACAAGTCTATTGGTTCGTGAAAAACATGTACAGGACATGGATGTCATCTGTGTGCCATATGCCGTTCAGGTGCTACATGTGTTTAATATTGCAAAGTATAGGAGCGGCGCTTATCCCATACACCTGTAAAAACAGGCGCTATGTGTATATATAATTCACCTTACACACAATGCACAGGCACCCCGAGTAAGGAGCCAATGCGAGACGCGCGTCGGGGCTTTTTGACCAACACAGGCACATTGCACTTTATGTGTTAGAATTTACTTTTTGGTTGTCAACGATGACATACTGATGGCACACAGATGTGGATGAGGTACTATGGGGTGCCCATGTGGGGGAGGTATTATAAGGTGCACATGTGGGGGAAGTATTATGGGGTGCACATGTGGGGGAGGCATTACGGGGTGTACATGTAGGAAGATATTATGGGGTGCACTTGTGGGGGAGGTATTATGGGGTGTACATGTGGGGGAGGTATTATGGGGTGTACATGTGGGGAAGTATTATGGGGTGCACTTGTGGGGGAGGTATTATGGGTGTACATGTGGGGGAGATATTATGGGATGCACATGTGGGGGAGGTATTATGGGGTGTACATGTAGGAAGGTATTATGGGGTGCACTTGTGGGGGAGGTATTACGGGGTGTACATGTGGGGGAGGTATTATGGGGTGTACATGTGGGGGAAGTATTATGGGGTGCACATGTGGGGAGGTATTATGGGTGCAAATGTGGGGGAGGTATTATGGGGTGCACATGTGGGGAGGTATTACGGGGTGCACATGTGAGGAGGTATTATGGGGTGCACATGTGGGGGAGGTATTATGGGGTGCACATGTGGGGAGGTATTACGGGGTGCACATGTGGGGAGGTATTACGGGGTGCACATGTGAGGAGGTATTATGGGGTGCACATGTGGGGGAGGTATTACGGGGTGCACATGTGAGGTATTACAGGGTGCACATGTGAGGAGGTATTATGGGGTGCACATGTGGGGAGGTATTACGGGGTGCACATGTGAGGAGGTATTACGGGGTGCACATGTGAGGAGGTTTTATGGGGTGCACATGTGGGGGAGGTATTATGGGGTGCACATGTGGGGGGTATTACGGGGTGCACATGTGAGGAGGTATTATGGGGTGCACATGTGGGGGAGGTATTATGGGGTGCACATGTGGGGGAGGTATTATGGGGTGCCCATGTGGGTGAGGTACTATGGGGTGCCCATGTGGGAGAGGTATTATGGGGTGCACATGTGGGGGAGGTATTATGGGGTGCACATGTGGGGGAGGTATTATGGGGTGCACATGTGGGGAGGTATTATGGGGTGCACATGTGGGGAGGTATTATGGGGTGTACATGTGGGGGAGGTATTATGGGTTGCACATGTGAGGGAGGTATTATGGGGGGCACATGTGGGGGAGGTATTATGGGGTGTACATGTGGGGGAGGTATGGGATGCACATGTGGGGGAGGTATTAAGGGGTGCACATGTGGGGAGGTATTATGGAGTGCACATGTGGGGAGGTATTATGGGGGGCACATGTGAGGGAGGTATTATGGGGTACATGTGGGGGAGGTATTATGGGGTGCACATGTGGGGAGGTATTATGGAGTGCACATGTGGGGGGAGGTATTAGGGTGTGCACATGTGGGGGAGGTATTATGGGGTGCACATGTGGGGAGGTATTATGGGGGGCACATGTGGGGGAGGTGGGGTGTACATGTGAGGGAGGTATTATGGGGGGCACATGTGGGGGAGGTGGGGTGCACATGTGAGGGAGGTATTATGGGGTACATGTGGGGGGAGGTATTAGGGTGTGCACATGTGAGGGAGGTATTATGGGGTGCACATGTGGGGAGGTATTATGGGGGGCACATGTGGGGGAGGTATTATGGGGTGCACATGTAGGAAGGTATTATGGGGTGCACTTGTGGGGGAGGCATTATGGGGTGTACATGTGGGGGAGGTATTATGGGGTGTACATGTGGGGAAGTATTATGGGGTGCACTTGTGGGGGAGGTATTATGGGGTGTACATGTGGGGGAGATATTATGGGATGCACATGTGGGGGAGGTATTATGGGGTGTACATGTAGGAAGGCATTATGGGGTAAAAACAGGCGCTATGTGTATATATAATTCACCTTACACACACAATGCACAGGCACCCCGAGTAAGGAGCCAATGCGGTGCTTTTTGACCAACACAGGCACATTGCACTTTATGTGTTAGAATTTACTTTTTGGTTGTCAACGATGACATACTGATGGCACACAGATGTGGATGAGGTACTATGGGGTGCCCATGTGGGGGAGGTATTATAAGGTGCACATGTGGGGGAAGTATTATGGGGTGCACATGTGGGGGAGGTATTACGGGGTGTACATGTAGGAAGGTATTATGGGGTGCACTTGTGGGGGAGGTATTATGGGGTGTACATGTGGGGGAGGTATTATGGGGTGTACATGTGGGGAAGTATTATGGGGTGCACTTGTGGGGGAGGTGTGATGAACGGGCACACGGTCCGCCACACGGTAGCCCGGGGTATCACGGCTTGTGATCCCACCGCTGCCACCAATATGTGATGAAACGGTGCACACACACGACGGCTGCTGCCGTCCGACCCAGTAAACTGCAGGGATTTATAATTATCCCACTTCCACTTAGGAACTTGCAGCTCTCTGGCGCCCCCCTTACCCTCAGGTCAGTAAGGGAACTGCACCTAGGATAATCAGTCGCCAGACGGGTCACTTGGATGTGTGCTGGCTATTGGGCACGCTGCAGTGAGGGAATTATAATTACTCCGAGCCGCAGCCGGGTAATACACTTATAATACCGCTCCGTCACTGCCAACGCCACCCCATAGGTCAACACTTTACACCCCTTCTTTTATGCTGCCACCAGCTACGGTTTTTCTTACTGAACAATTTATCAAGAGGGTCCGTAGCAACCCCAAAACAGTAGCGTAGTGCTTCAGGCACGTGCAAATTCGTTTATAGAGCAGGAGAAACAAACTAATAAATTTATAGGTTTATTCCTTAAAAAAAACAGGCAGTGCTTATACAATATAAAAAGATGGAACAAACTGAGACAATATCGTTATGTACAAATGCAGTTATAAAATAAAATAGGATTAAGAATGAAAATCACTCACATGGTTGTTAGATCATTTACAGGCAAGCCAGGCTGGGGGGGGAGGAGCCACACGTCATAGTTCATTTGCAGATCTCTTAGTCAGGACATCACAGCAAAAGCCTCCCAAGGGGGCTCACTGCCAGACTTATACCTGGGACTGCTGACCTCACGAAAAGGGGAGGGTTTTTCTGGCCACCTCCCCGGGACAGAAGTGTATGATTTGAGCTCTGAAATATCATAAGGTCCATCCCTCGTCCTGTGAACCTAGCAGAATAACGGCAGACCTATCAATGATCTTACTTTAAAATGACAGTTCAAATGAGTCCAAACTTGGCTGAGCTAGTCCATGGGGAATCCGAGAATTCCATTTCTCGGGTTCTGTTGGAGTTACGGGTTCACCAGTACCACGGGAACGATGCCTATGGACACAGGTTTCAAAACAGTAACTTTCGTGTTTCTAGCGAATGCTCCCACTGTGTTATTAACCAAAAAAGAATGAATTCTCCAAAATGGCTGCTATAGGAAGAAAGCACATGTGCAGACAATGGAGGACCCCTGCGGTGAAGCGGCAAAACTTCCAGCACTGGTAGCTCAGGTTACACTGAGCTTGACTGCAGGTTGGGAGGGGGGAAGGGAAGCGTGAGCTGCAGAGAAAAGGAGGGAGGGGTAACTTTGCCCTGTGCTTGCAAACGGTGGGGGTTGTAGTACTATGGGGAAAGTTCTGGAAACAGCACCAGAAATGAAGCTTACAGTATCATGACACCTCCCCCCTTAGAGGGCGCTACGGAGGCATGACCTCTCGGTAATCCGACATGCGCACCTCAGCGGGTTCGCCACGTCGGGACAACCCATCAGCATTCCCATGATCACTGCCTTTCTTGTGTTGTACGGCAAAATCATACTGCTGCAGGGCAAGGCTCCAGCGTAGCAACCTACCATTGGTTCCGGACACTGTGTGCAGCCAGCTCAGAGGGTTGTGGTCGGTGACCACCTTGAAGGTGCGCCCGTACAGGTAGGGCTGCAGACGTTGCAGTGCCCAGACCATGGCCAGGCACTCCTTCTCGATGGTGGAGTATGCCACTTCCCTTGGCAGAAGTTTCCGGCTCAGGTACTGTGATGAGTGCTGTGCTGGAATTGCTGTCCTCATCTTTTTTTTTGTACTGCGGAAAGCCCACAAAGCAAAACCCCCTCCTTCTCTCTGCAGCTCTCATACTTCTCACCAACCCCTCCAGCCTGCACTCAGGCAGTGTAATGTGAGCTGCCAGTGCTGGAAGTTTTCCCGCTTCACCGCAGGGGTCCCCCATTGTCAGCACATGTGCTGCTCCTACACTAGCAGCCATTTTGGAGACTGCATTCTGTTTTGGTTAATAACACGGTGGGAGCGTCCGCTAGAAACACGAAAGTACTGTTGTGAAACATGCGCCTAACAGGCAACGGTCCCGTGGTACTGGTAAACCCGTAACTCCAACAGAACCCGAGAAATGGGATTCTCGGATGCCCTATAAACTAGCCCACCCGCGTGTGGGCTCATTTGAACCGTCATTTCAAAGTAAGATCATTGATAGGTCTGCCATTCTTCTGCGAGGTTCTCAGGATGAGTTATGCTCCTGATAATCTTTCAGAACTCCAACCATACCTTTCAGCAAGAGGAGGACCCTGGTAACTCCACCCCGTTTATGATGTCACGGCCACAGGTCTATAAGGTAGGGGCCAGGTATTCTGGCTCAGATCTGCCCTGGACACCAGACTTATAGCAGCTCTGTGATGCATTGTGATGTCTCCCCTCCCCCGACCGCATGGCTTGCCTACTATGATCTAAGAACTGTAAGTTGATCTTCCTTATGTTAACCCCTTTTATTTTCTAATTGTCTTGTACATAACTATATTGCCTCAGCTTGTTACATCTTTTTATATTGTATAAGCACTGCCTGTCTTTTTAGGAATAAACCTATAAATTTATTAGTTTGTTTCTCCTGCTCTATAAACGAATTTGCACGTGCCTGAAGCACTACGCTACTGTTTTGGGGTTGCTACGGACCCTCTTGATAAATTGTTCATCAAAAGCCGTAGCTGGTGGCAGCTAAAAGGAAGGGGTGTAAAGTGTTAATCTATTGGGTGACGCTGGCAGTGACGGAGCGGGGTTTATAAGGGTACTGCCTGGCTGCAGCCAGGAGTAATTATAATTCCCTCACTGCAGCGTGCCCAATAGCCAGCACACATCCAAGTGACCCGTCTGGCGACCAATTATCCTAGGTGCAGTTCCCTGACTGACCTGAGGGTAAGGGGGGCGCCAGAGAGCTGCAAGTTCCTAAGTGGAAGTGGGATAATTAAAAGTCCCTGCAGTTTACCGGGTCGGACGGCAGCAGCCGTCGTGTGTGTGCGCGTTTTCGTCACATTTGCGGCACGGAGGGATCACAGGCCGTGATACCCGGGCTACCGTGTGGCGGACCGTGTGCCCGTTCATCACATATTGGTGGCAGCAGTGGGATTATAGAGCATTAGTGATCTGGTTTGAGCAATCATTCCATTCGCTAAAAAACTTGCACGGTTCTTCAGCGACCCTGCAACTAAAGTTTTGGAGAATAGACTCAGTGTTTATTAGTCCTGAGACAATTGTGTGTACTTGCGGTTACCCCTCCCTTCTCTTTGTTTTTCTATCCTATCTTTTATTTGGCAACCATGGCTACGAGGGGATTCGACTGGTATAATCGGAGTAGCAGGGAAACTCTTCTAGCCATATGCGAGTGGAGGCAGATTGTCCCCATGGACCAAACCAAGGCCGCAGTGATCCAGGCCCTGATGGCACGGGACCACGCTCAGAGCGAGGAGGGCGCAGGAGCCGGCCCAAGCCAAGGTGGTGCCGCAGGAGCAGAGGCCCAACCCCTGACTGCTTACACCCAGGGCGGGATGGACCCTTACCTGCAGGCGGCCCTGGAGGGACTCTCCACTGACGACCATGAAGAACGCCTGAAGTTGATCCAGAAAGCTCAAGAGAGAGCCGACCAGCGAGAGGCCAACCAGCGAGAGGCCGAGAGAGCCCAGCGAGAGGCCGAGAGGGCCGAGCGGGAGGCTGAGAGAGCCGAGCGGGAGGCTGAGAGAGCCGAGCGGGAAGCTCAGAGAGCCCATGAACTGGAGCTGCTCAGACAAGGGGCAATGCCCTCCACAGCCCAGAGCAGTGTGCCCAGCAGCGCTCAGAGTCCCAAGCCCCGGCCGGAGCACTTTCCCGTGATGGAAAAGGACGGAGACTTGGACACTTTTCTGCGGGCCTTTGAGAAAGTCTGCAGACAGTACCGGCTGCCTGACAACCAATGGGACAGGTACTTGACTCCGGGCTAAAGGGCAAAGCCTGGAGGCGTTTGCTTCACTCACGCCGGATCAAGATGACAACTATCAGGCCATCAAGCAGGCCCTGTTCGCCAAGTACCAGCTAACCCCTGAGGTATACCGAAAGAAGTTCCGGAACCTCCAACGTGGCCCACACGACAGTTATAGCGATGTGGTGCAAGGACTCAGGAACCACTTTGACCAGTGGATCCAGGGACTGTCAGTTGACACCTTTGAGAACCTGAGGGACCTGATGATCAAAGACCAGTTCCTGCATCTGTGCCCAGCTGGGGTCCGACAGTTCATCCTGGACCGAGAACCGGAGGACGCGGTCAGAACAGCACGGATCGCCGACAGCTATGAGGCCAACCGGAAAACCGAGGTGCGGAAGCCCGTCACCACCCGCTGGGGAGGGGGTAAGCCTGCAACCAACCCCAGTGCCCTGCCAGCCGTCCCTCTGGAGGCACTATCCCCTTTGCCAGCGCCAGGCCTACATCAGACCCCCGCCAGTGTTTCTCCTGTAAAAGGACTGGACACATCAGCGCCACCTGTCCGGAGAGGCAGAAGAACCCCCCAGCCAAGGCCTCCGGGCCCAACGCCTCTGTTCTTTTGGTGGGTGGTGTGGTGGGGAGGGTTGATGACAACGTGCAGCCCGTCCGCGTGGGGGCCCGTCTTGCTACCGGCCTCAAGGACACCGGGGCTGAACGAACCCTCATCCGACCCAAACTGGCGGCCCCTGAAGAGTTGATTCCGGGGAAAACCTTAACTGTCACAGGGATTGGGGGCGTCCACTACCCCTTGCCGATAGCCCGAGTTTTCATTGACTGGGGTGCCGGGAGCGGGGTGAAGGAAGTGGGGGTGTCCGAAAACCTGCCCACTGATGTTTTATTGGGGACTGATCTGGGGAGGATGGTGGCGTACTATGTCCCTGACACCCCTTCCCAATCTGATGATAAGGTTAACGTTAACCATGATGTTGATGTTGATGATGATGGGAAACTGATTGTGTTACCTGCTAATGCTTTGCGAAGTGATGATGCAACTGATAACCTTTCTTTCCCTAGGACTGATGTTGATAGTGATTATCTGTGCCATCTGAATCTGTTAACCCTTTCTCTGAAGTGGTAGATGTGTCCACAGGTACAGGAGCGTTCAGTCCCGTCGCTCTGCGGAGTGAGATGGCTGAGGAACCCCTAGCAGGAGCAAGCGACAGTGCTCAAGGAAATGGGGAGGTGCATGGGAACCGGGAGGAAGGTGACACCATGACACTGACCAGTGCCACCGAGGAAGGTAACTGGCCCATAAGTAGCACTGCTCCTGAAGTGTTGGGGGTGGATGGGGAGGTAGAGCCCATAGCAGCGCAGGCTGATGGGTCTATAGAAATCTCGGGGAGACTGCATATGTAGCTGCTGTCACCCGCAGTCAGAGTGCCCGGATCGCAGGTAGCGCCCTGCCATCTGGACCCTCCTCCGCTACAGGAGAGACTGAACCAGAGGTGGACCCAGAGCCGGTCCAGAGGGTCCCAGTGAGGAAGGAACCCTGACGTCACTTCTGGCTGCCTCCAGCCAGGAGTTCCAGGCCGCTCTGCACTCAGATGCGAGCCTGGAGAACTTGAGGCACCTCGCCGAGACGCCCACCTCCGTGACTGATAAGGAGAGGGTGTTCTGGGAACGAGGAAGGTTGTACCGGGAGACAGTACCCGGAGGATTCCCAAAAGGAGTGGTTGAGGGAAAAACAGCTGGTCGTCCCGCACCAGTTCCGAGGTGAGTTGTTGAGGATTGCCCATGAGATTCCACTCGCTGGACACTTGGGGATCAGCAAAACTAAGGCACGGCTGTCTCAACACTTCTATTGGCCCAAGATGGGGACAGATGTGACTAACTACTGCCGCTCCTGTATCACCTGTCAAAGAGTGGGGAAGGCGGGGCCTGCTCTTAAGGCTCCCCTGATCCCATTGCCAGTGATAGAGGAGCCTTTCCAGAGGATCGCGGTGGACATTGTGGGCCCGCTGGCCGTCCCCAGCAGCTCTGGAAAGCAATACATCCTTACTGTGGTAGACTACGCTACCCGGTACCCGGAGGCAGTAGCTCTGTCCTCAACTAGGGCAGATAAGGTGGCGGATGCACTGGTGACCATCTTTTCACGGGTAGGATTTCCCAGGGAGATGCTTACCGATCAAGGGACCCAATTTATGTCTCGCCTAATGAAGGCTCTCTGCAGCAAAATGCAGGTGACGCGTATGGTATCGAGTGCGTATCACCCACAGACCAATGGTTGGTGTGAGCGCTTTAACGGTACCCTCAAACAGATGCTCCGCATGCTGGTTGAGACCCAGGGACGCGATTGGGAGCGGTACCTCCCACACCTGCTATTTGCCTACAGAGAAGTCCCGCAGGCCTCGACGAGGTTCTCCCCTTCGAGCTCCTGTATGGTAGGCGAGTCCGGGGACCCCTTGGGTTGATAAGAGAATCCTGGGAAGATGAGCCAAACCAACGGAAGTGTCCATCGTGGATTATGTCATGCGCTTCCGCGACAAGATGCAGACTTTGACGCAGTTGGTGCATGACAACATGACGCAGGCTCAGGCTGACCAGAAGCACTGGTACGACCAGAACGCCCGGGAGCGGACCTACCAGGTGGGTCAAAAGGTGTGGGTGCTGGTCCCCGTACCAAAGGATAAGCTTTAGGCAGCCTGGGAAGGCCCGTACGTCGTGCACCAACAGCTCAACCCAGCCACCTACGTGGTCACGCTTGACCATACTCGGGGTAGGCGCAAGGCCTTTCACGTCAACATGATGAAGGCACATCACGAACGTGAAGCCTGCGTCCTACCGGTCTGCAATCTGCCCGAGGACGAGGAAGAGGATCCCTCCTAGACATGCTGGCCCAAGCTAATGCCAATGGGTCCATTGAGGACATGGAGGTAAATGCCTCGCTAACCGCCTCCCAACGGTTGCAGTTGCTGACCACTCTGGAATCCTTTCGGGCCGTGTTCACTAACCGACCCGGAAGGACCAAGTTGGCAGTCCATGAGGTGGACACCGGGAATCACGCCCCGTTACGGCGGACACCTTATCGGATCTCTGAGGAGGTGCAGCAGATTATGCGCCAGGAGATCCATGAGATGTTGCAGCTGGGGGTGATCCGGCCGTCCAAAAGCGCGTGGGCCTCACCTGTAGTTCTCGTGTCCAAAAAGGATCGGACCACCCGGTTCTGCGTGGACTACAGGGGGCTCAACGCCATCACTACCTCTGATGCGCACCCAATGCCACGCATCGAGGATCTGCTGGAGCGGTTGGCGAATGTCAAGTACATATCCATCATGGATTTAAGCCGGGGATACTGGCAGATTCCCTGAGCCCTGAGGCGCAGGAGAAATCCGCCTTTATCACCCTTTTGGACTGTACGAGTCCACGGTCATGCCTATCGGCATGAAGAATGCCCCTGCCACTTTCCAGCGGATGGTCAACCACCTGCTTCAGGGACTGGAGGAGTACGCTGTGGCGTACCTGGACGACATTGCCGTCTTCAGTTCCACCTGGGAGGAACACCTTCAGCATCTCCAGGAGGTGCTCAAGCGTATTCACCAGGCAGGTCTGACCATCAAGCCGGGAAAATGCCAGATGGGCATGAGGGAGGTCCACTACCTGGGGCACCGGGTAGGTGGGGGTTCCATGAGTCCAGAGCCCGAGAAAGTGGACGCGATCGTGTCCTGGCCCACCCCCAGGACCAAAAAGCAGGTGAAGTCCTTCCTGGGCACTGCAGGGTACTATAGGCGTTTCGTACCGAACTATAGCGCCATTGCAAAACCCTTGACGGACCTCACCAAGGGCGGTCTACCCCAAACAGTCAACTGGACAGATGGCTGTGAGGCGGCATTCCGAGCTTTGAAAACAGCTCTGTGCAGCTCTCCAGTGTTGAAAGCCGTCGACAGCAGTCGGCCATTCCTGGTACAGACTGACGCCAGCGAATTTGGCCTCGGTGCTGTACTCAGCCAGGTTGATTCGGGGGACCAGGAGCACCCCATGTTGTACCTGAGCCGGAAACTTCTGCCAAGGGAAGTGGCATACTCCACCATCGAGAAGGAGTGCCTGGCCATGGTCTGGGCACTGCAACGTTTGCAGCCCTACCTGTACGGGCGCACCTTCAAGGTGGTCACCGACCACAACCCTCTGAGCTGGCTGCACACAGTGTCCGGAACCAATGGTAGGTTGCTACGCTGGAGCCTTGCCCTGCAGCAGTATGATTTTGCCGTACAACACAAGAAAGGCAGCGATCATGGGAATGCTGATGGGTTATCACGACGTGGCGAACCCGCTGAGGTGCGCATGTCGGATTACCGACAGGTCATGCCTCCGTAGCGCCCTCAAAGGGGGGAGGTGTGATGAGTGATGTGCTGGAATTGCTGTCCTCATTTTTTTTTTGTACTGCGGAAAGCCCACAAAGCAAAGCCCCCTCCTTCTCTCTGCAGCTCTCATACTTCTCACCAACCCCCCCAGCCTGCACTCAGGCAGTGTAATGTGAGCTGCCAGTGCTGGAAGTTTTCCCGCTTCACCGCAGGGGTCCCCCATTGTCAGCACATGTGCTGCTCCTACACTAGCAGCCATTTTGGAGACTGCATTCTGTTTTGGTTAATAACACGGTGGGAGCGTCCGCTAGAAACACGAAAGTACTGTTGTGAAACATGCGCCTAACAGGCAACGGTCCCGTGGTACTGGTAAACCCGTAACTCCAACAGAACCCGAGAAATGGAATTCTCGGATGCCCTATAAACTAGCCCACCCGCGTGTGGGCTCATTTGAACCGTCATTTCAAAGTAAGATCATTGATAGGTCTGCCATTCTTCTGCGAGGTTCTCAGGATGAGTTATGCTCCTGATAATCTTTCAGAACTCCAACCATACCTTTCAGCAAGAGGAGGACCCTGGTAACTCCACCCCGTTTATGATGTCACGGCCACAGGTCTATAAGGTAGGGGCCAGGTATTCTGGCTCAGATCTGCCCTGGACACCAGACTTATAGCAGCTCTGTGATGCATTGTGATGTCTCCCCTCCCCCGACCGCATGGCTTGCCTACTATGATCTGAGAACTGTAAGTTGATCTTCCTTATGTTAACCCCTTTTATTTTCTAATTGTCTTGTACATAACTATATTGCCTCAGCTTGTTACATCTTTTTATATTGTATAAGCACTGCCTGTCTTTTTAGGAATAAACCTATAAATTTATTAGTTTGTTTCTCCTGCTCTATAAACGAATTTGCACATGCCTGAAGCACTACGCTACTGTTTTGGGGTTGCTACGGACCCTCTTGATAAATTGTTCATCAAAAGCCGTAGCTGGTGGCAGCTAAAAGGAAGGGGTGTAAAGTGTTAATCTATTGGGTGACGCTGGCAGTGACGGAGCGGGGTTTATAAGGGTACTGCCTGGCTGCAGCCAGGAGTAATTATAATTCCCTCACTGCAGCGTGCCCAATAGCCAGCACACATCCAAGTGACCCGTCTGGCGACCAATTATCCTAGGTGCAGTTCCCTGACTGACCTGAGGGTAAGGGGGGCGCCAGAGAGCTGCAAGTTCCTAAGTGGAAGTGGGATAATTAAAAGTCCCTGCAGTTTACCGGGTCGGACGGCAGCAGCCGTCGTGTGTGTGCGCGTTTTCGTCACATTTGCGGCACGGAGGGATCACAGGCCGTGATACCCCGGGCTACCGTGTGGCGGACCGTGTGCCCGTTCATCACAGGTACAACACGGGGTGCTCCTGGTCCCCCGAATCAACCTGGCTGAGTACAGCACCGAGGCCAAATTCGCTGGCGTCAGTCTGTACCAGGAAGGCCGACTGCTGTCGACGGCTTTCAACACTGGAGAGCTGCACAGGGCTGTTTTCAAAGCTCGGAATGCCGCCTCACAGCCATCTGTCCAGTTGACTGTTTGGGGTAGACCGCCCTTGGTGAGGTCCGTCAAGGGTTTTGCAATGGCGCTATAGTTCGGTACGAAACGCCTATAGTACCCTGCAGTGCCCAGGAAGGACTTCACCTGCTTTTTGGTCCTGGGGGTGGGCCAGGACACGATCGCGTCCACTTTCTCGGGCTCTGGACTCATGGAATCCCCGCCTACCCGGTGCCCCAGGTAGTGGACCTCCCTCATGCCCATCTGGCATTTTCCCGGCTTGATGGTCAGACCTGCCTGGTGAATACGCTTGAGCACCTCCTGGAGATGCTGAAGGTGTTCCTCCCAGGTGGAACTGAAGACGGCAATGTCGTCCAGGTACGCCACAGCGTACTCCTCCAGTCCCTGAAGCAGGTGGTTGACCATCCGCTGGAAAGTGGCAGGGGCATTCTTCATGCCGAAAGGCATGACCGTGGACTCGTACAGTCCAAAAGGGGTGATAAAGGCGGATTTCTCCTGCGCCTCAGGGCTCAGGGGAATCTGCCAGTATCCTCGGCTTAAATCCATGATGGATATGTACTTGGCATTCGCCAACCGCTCCAGCAGATCCTCGATGCGTGGCATTGGGTGCGCATCAGAGGTAGTGATGGCGTTGAGCCCCCTGTAGTCCACGCAGAACCGGGTGGTCCGATCCTTTTTGGGCACGAGAACTACAGGTGAGGCCCACGCGCTTTTGGACGGCCGGATCACCCCCAGCTGCAACATCTCCTGGATCTCCTGGAGCATAATCTGCTGCACTTCCTCAGAGATCCGATAAGGTGTCCGCCGTAACGGGGCGCGATTCCCGGTGTCCACCTCGTGGACCGCCAACTTGGTCCTTCCGGATCGGTTTGTGAACTCGGCCCGGAAGGATTCCAGAGTGGTCAGCAACTGCAACCGCTGGGAGACGGTTAGCGAGGCATTTACCTCCATGTCCTCAATGGACCCATTGGCCTGGGCTTGGGCCAGCATGTCCAGGAGGGGATCCTCTTCCCCGTCCTCGGGCAGATTGCAGACCGGTAGGACGCAGGCTTCACGTTCGTGATGGGCCTTCATCATGTTGATGTGAAAGGCCTTGCGCCTACCCCGAGTGTGGTCAAGCGTGACCACGTAGGTGGCTGGGTTGAGCTGTTGGTGCACGACGTACGGGCCTTCCCAGGCTGCCTGAAGCTTATCCTTTGGTACGGGGACCAGCACCCACACCTTTTGACCCACCTGGTAGGTCCGCTCCCGGGCGTTCTGGTCGTACCAGTGCTTCTGGTCAGCCTGAGCCTGCGTCATGTTGTCATGCACCAACTGCGTCAAGGTCTGCATCTTGTCGCGGAAGCGCATGACATAATCCACGATGGACACTTCCGTGGGGTTTGGCTCATCTTCCCAGGATTCTCTTATCAACCCAAGGGGTCCCCGGACTCGCCTACCATACAGGAGCTCGAAGGGGGAGAACCCCGTCGAGGCCTGCGGGACTTCTCTGTAGGCAAATAGCAGGTGTGGGAGGTACCGCTCCCAATCGCGTCCCTGGGTCTCAACCAGCATGCGGAGCATCTGTTTGAGGGTACCGTTAAAGCGCTCACACAAACCATTGGTCTGTGGGTGATACGCACTCGATACCATACGCATCACCTGCATTTTGCTGCAGAGAGCCTTCATTAGGCGAGACATAAATTGGGTCCCTTGATCGGTAAGCATCTCCTTGGGAAATCCTACCCGTGAAAAGATGGTCACCAGTGCATCTGCCACCTTATCTGCCCTAGTTGAGGACAGAGCTACCGCCTCCGGGTACCGGGTAGCGTAGTCTACCACAGTCAGGATGTATTGCTTTCCAGAGCTGCTGGGGACGGCCAGCGGGCCCACAATGTCCACCGCGATCCTCTGGAAAGGCTCCTCTATCACTGGCAACGGGATCAGGGGAGCCTTAAGAGCAGGTCCCGCCTTCCCCACTCTTTGACAGGTGATACAGGAGCGGCAGTAGTTAGTCACATCTGTCCCCATCTTGGGCCAATAGAAGTGTTGAGACAGCCGTGCCTTAGTTTTGCTAATCCCCAAGTGTCCAGCAAGTGGAATCTCATGGGCAATCCTCAACAACTCACCTCGGAACTGGTGCGGGACGACCAGCTGTTTTTCCCTCAACCACTCCTTTTGGGAACCTCCGGGTACTGTCTCCCGGTACAACCTTCCTCGTTCCCAGAACACCCTCTCCTTATCAGTCACGGAGGTGGGCGTCTCGGCGAGGTGCCTCAAGTTCCCCAGGCTCGCATCTGAGTGCAGAGCGGCCTGGAACTCCTGGCTGGAGGCAGCCAGAAGTGACGTCAGGGTTCCTTCCTCACTGGGACCCTCTGGGACCGGCTCTGGGTCCACCTCTGGTTCAGTCTCTCCTGTAGCGGAGGAGGGTCCAGATGGCAGGGCGCTACCTGCGATCCGGGCACTCTGACTGCGGGTGACAGCAGCTACATATGCAGTCTCCCCGGGGATTTCTATAGACCCATCAGCCTGCGCTGCTATGGGCTCTACCTCCCCATCCACCCCAACACTTCAGGAGCAGTGCTACTTATGGGCCAGTTACCTTCCTCGGTGGCACTGGTCAGTGTCATGGCGTCACCTTCCTCCCGGTTCCCATGCACCTCCCCATTTCCTTGAGCACTGTCGCTTGCTCCTGCTAGGGGTTCCTCAGCCGTCTCACTCCGCAGAGCGACGTGGCTGAACGCTCCTGTACCTGTGGACACATCTACCACTTCAGAGAAAGGGTTAACAGATTCAGATGGCACAGATACATCACTATCAACATCAGTCCTAGGGAAAGAAAGGTTATCAGTTGCATCATCACTTCGCAAAGCATTAGCAGGTAACACAATCAGTTTCCATCATCATCAACATCAACATCATGGTTAACGTTAACCTTAATATCGAATTGGGAAGGGGTGTCAGGGACATAGTACGCCACCATCCTCCCCAGATCAGTCCCCAATAAAACATCAGTGGGCAAGTTTTCGGACACCCCCACTTCCTTCACCCTGCTCCCGGCACCCCAGTCAATGAAAACTCGGGCTATCGGCAAGGGGTAGTGGACGCCCCCAATCCCTGTGACAGTTAAGGTTTTCCCCGGAATCAACTCTTCAGGGGCCGCCAGTTCGGGTCGGATGAGGGTTCGTTCAGCCCCGGTGTCCTTGAGGCCTGTAGCAAGACGGGCCCCCACGCGGACGGGCTGCACGTTGTCATCAACCCTCCCCACCACACCACCCACCAAAAGAACAGAGGCGTTGGGCCCGGAGGCCTTGGCTGGGGGGTTCTTCTGCCTCTCCGGACAGGTGGCGCTGATGTGACCAGTCCTTTTACAGGAGAAACACTGGCGGGGGTCTGATGTAGGCCTGGCGCTGACAAAGGGGATAGTGCCTCCAGAGGGACGGCTGGCAGGGGCACTGGGGTTGGTTGCAGGCTTACCCCCTCCCCAACGGGTGGCGACGGGCTTCCGCCCCTCGGGTTTCCGGTTGGCCTCATAGCTGTCGGCGATCCGTGCTGTTGTGACCGCGTCCTCCGGTTCTCGGTCCAGGATGAACTGTCGGACCTCAGCTGGGCACAGATGCAGGAACTGGTCTTTGATCATCAGGTCTTTCAGCTCCTCATAGGTGTCAACTGACAGTCCCTGGATCCACTGGTCAAAGTGGGTCCTGAGTCCTTGCACCACATCGCTATAACTGTCGTGTGGGCCACGTTGGAGGTTCCGGAACTTCTTTCGGTATACCTCAGGGGTTAGCTGGTACTTAGCAATCAGGGCCTGCTTGATGGCCTCATAGTCACTGTCTTGATCTGGCGCGAGGGAAGCAAACGCCTCCAAAGCTTTGCCCTTTAGCCCGGGGTCAAGTACCTGCCCATTGGTCGGCAGGCAGCCGGTACTGTCTGCAGACTTTCTCAAAGGCCCGCAGAAAAGTGTCCAAGTCTCCTTCCTTTTCCAGCACGGGAAAGTGCTCCGGCCGGGGCTTGGGACTCTGAGAGCTGCTGGGTGTACCGCTCTGGGCTGTGGAGGGCATTGCCCCTTGTCTGAGCAGCTCCAGTTCATGGGCTCTCTGCGCTTGGGCTTCCCGCTCGGCTCGGGCTCTCTCAGCCTCCCGCTCGGCTCTCTCAGCCTCTCGCTGGGCTTGGCGCTCGGCTCTCTCAGCCTCTCGCTGTTTGGCCTCTCGCTGGTCGGCTCTCTCTTGAGCTTGCTGGATCAGCCTCAGGCGTTCTTCCCGGTTGTCAGCGGTGAGTCCCTCCAGGGCCGCCTGCAGGTAAGGGTCCACCTCTCTCTGGGTGTAAGCAGTCAGGGGTTGGGCCTCTGCTCCTGCGGCACCACCTTGGCTTGGGCCGGCTCCTGCGTCCGCCACGCTCCGATGCTCGCCCAGCTCCTTCAGGGCCTGGACCAGTCGGGCTTTGGTTTGGTTCTTGTGGTCAAGGCCGTGGTACACGCAGATTCCCACAAGAGTGTCCCTGTTCTGCTTTTCGAACCAACTTGCTCCTCTTGTAGCCATGGTTGCCAAATAAAAGATAGGATAGAAAAACAAAGAGAAGGGAGGGGTAACCGCAAGTACACACAATTGTCTCAGGACTAATAAACACTGAGTCTGTTCTCCAAAACTTTAGCTGCAGGGTCGCTGAAGAACCGTGCAAGTTTTTTAGTGAAGGGAATGATTGCTCAAACCAGATCACTAATGCTCTATAATCCCACCGCTTGCCACCAATATGTGATGAACGGGCACACGGTCCGCCACACGGTAGCCCGGGGTATCACGGCTTGTGATCCCTCCGTGCTGCAAATGTGACGAAAACGCGCACACACATGACGGCTGCTGCCGTCCGATCCAGTAAACTGCAGGGATTTATAATTATCCCACTTCCACTTAGGAACTTGCAGCTCTCTGGCGCCCCCCTTACCCTCAGGTCAGTCAGGGAACTGCACCTGGGATAATTAGTCGCCAGACGGGTCACTTGGATGTGTGCTGGCTATTGGGCACGCTGCAGTGAGGGAATTATAATTACTCCTGGCTGCAGCCAGGCAGTACCCTTATAAACCCCGCTCCGTCACTGCCAGCGTCACCCAATAGATTAACACTTTACACCCCTTCCTTTTAGCTGCCACCAGCTACGGCTTTTGATGAACAATTTATCAAGAGGGTCCGTAGCAACCCCAAAACAGTAGCGTAGTGCTTCAGGCACGTGCAAATTCGTTTATAGAGCAGGAGAAACAAACTAATAAATTTATAGGTTTATTCCTTAAAAAAACAGGCAGTGCTTATATAATATAAAAAGATGTAACAAACTGAGACAATATCGTTATGTACAGATGCAGTTATAAAATAAAATGGGATTAAGAATGAAAGATAACTCACATGGTAGTTACAGGCAAGCCAAGCCAGGCTGGGGAAGGAGCCACACGTCATAGTTCATTGGTAGATCTCTTACTCAGGACATCCCAGCAGAAAGTGCCTAAGGAACTTCACTGCAAGACTTATGCATGTCAGCTTCTGACCTCACAAAAAGGGCTGGTTTTCTGGCCACCTCCCCTGGCTGCAAGCTATGGTTTGGGCTCTGCAATATCATAAGGTTCATAACTCGTCCTGTGAACCTAGCAGAATAACGGCAGACCTATCAATGATCTTACTCTAAAATGACGGTTCCAACGAGCCCACACTTGGGTGGGCTAGTACATGGGGCACCCGAGAATTCCATTTCTCGGGTTCTGTTGGCGTTACGGGTTTACCAGTACCACGGGAACGATGCCCGTCGGCGCATGGTTCAACACAGTAACTTTCGTGTTTCTAGCGAATGCTCCCACCGTGTTATTAACCAAAAAAGAATGAATTCTCCAAAATGGCTGCTAAAGGAAGAAAGCACGTGTGCAGACAATGAAGGACCCCTGCGGTGAAGCGGCAAAACTTCTAGCACTGGTAGCTCAGGTTACACTGAGCTTGACTGCAGGTTGACAGGGGGGAAGGGAAGCGTGAGCTGCAGAGAAAAGGAGGGAGGGGTACTTTGCCCTGTGCTTGCAAACAGTGGGGGTTGTAGTTCTAGCAACAGCACAAGACATGAAGCTTGCAATATCATCACAGTGCACATGTGGGGGAGGTATTATGGGGTGCACATGTGGGGAGGTATTATGGGGTGCACATGTGAGGGAGGTATTTATGGGGTGCACATGTGGGGAGGTATTATGGGGTGCACATGTGGGGGAGGTATTATGGGGTGCACATGTGGGGAGGTATTATGGGGTGCACATGTGGGGGAGTTATTATGTGGTGCACATGTGGGGGAGGTATTATGGTGTGCACATGTGGGGAGGTATTATGGGGTGCACATGTGGGGAGGTATTATGGGGTGCACATGTGAGGGAGGTATTATGGGGTGCACATGTGGGGAGGTATTATGGGGTGCACATGTGGGGGAGGTATTATGGGGTGCACATGTGGGGAGGTATTATGGGGTGCACATGTGAGGGAGGTATTATGGGGTACATGTGGGGGAGGTATTATGGGTGCACATGTAAGGGAGGTATTATGGGGTGCACATGTGGGGGAGGTATTATGGGGTGCACATGTGAGGGAGGTATTATGGGGTACATGTGGGGGAGGCATTATGGGGCACATGTGGGGAGGTATTATGGGGTACATGTGAGGGAGGTATTATGGGGTGCACATGTGAGAGAGGTATTATGGGGTACACATGTGGGGGATGTATTATGGGGTGCACATGTGGGGGAGAGTATTATGGGGTGCACATGTGGGGGAGGTATTATGGGGTGCACATGTGGGGGAGGTATTATGAGGTGCACATGTGGGGGAGGTATTATGGGGTGCACATGTGGGGAGGTATTATGGGGGGCACATGTGGGGGAGGTATTATGGGGTGCACATGTGGGGAGGTATTATGGAGTGCACATGTGGGGGAGGTATTATGGGGTACATGTGGGGAGGTATTATGGGGTGCACATGTGAGGGAGGTATTATGGGGTGCACATGTTGGGAGGTATTATGGGGGGCACATGTGGGGGAGGTATTATGGGGTGCACATGTGGGGAGGTATTATGGGGTGCACATGTGAGGGAGGTATTATGGGGTGCACATGTGGGGAGGTATTATGGGGTGCACATGTGGGGAGGTATTATGGGGTGCACATGTGGGGAGGTATTATGGGGTGCACATGTGGGGGAGGTATTATGGGGTGCACATGTGGGGAGGTATTATGGGGTGCACATGTGGGGGAGGTATTATGGGGTACATGTGGGGAGGTATTATGGGGGCACATGTGGGGAGGTATTATGGGGTGCACATGTGGGGAGGTATTATGGGTGCACATGTGGGGGAGGTTTTATGGGGTGCACATGTGGGGAGGTATTATGGGGTGCACATGTGAGGGAGGTATTATGGGGTGCACATGTGGGGAGGTATTATGGGGTGCATATGTGGGGGAGGTATTATGGGGTGCACATGTGGGGAGGTATTATGGGGTGCACATGTGGGGGAGGTATTATGGGGTGCACATGTGGTGGAGGTATTATGGGGTGCACATGTAATAATAATAATAATAATCTTTATTTATATAGCGCCAACATATTCCGCAGCGCTTTACAGTTTAACAATTTCAAAACACAAGTCATAGGTAACAACGTTAACAATACAATACAATAATTAAAGCAAAATAAGCCGACCCTGCTCGTGAGAGCTTACAATCTACAATGAGGTGGGGGAGATACAAAGTACAGGTGTATATATACAATGGTGCATTTACAATGATGGTCCAGCCATCTTGAGGGAGTGAGGGATGGATGGAGATAGTGAATGGGCTACACACACACACTTACACATAGAATGACTTTGGTTAGTGAATGTGATAGGCCGCTCTGAACAAATGTGTTTTGAGGGAGCGCCTGAAACCATGCAAATTGTGGATAGTCCTAATTTCTTGGGGTAGAGCATTCCAGAGGATTGGCGCAGCACGGGAGAAGTCTTGGAGTCGGGAGTGGGAGGTACGGATTAGTGCAGAGGTTAGTCGAACGTCGTTTGCAGAGCGCAGCAGTCGGTTGGGCCGATAGATAGAAATGAGGGAGGAGATGTAGGGGGTGCTGCACTGTGGAGAGATTTGTGGGTGAGAACCAGTACTTTGAATTGGATCCTATAATGAATGGGCAGCCAGTGTAAGGACTGGCGAAGAGCGGACGCGTCCGAGTACCGATTAGCCAGATGGATGACCCTGGCTGCTGCATTAAGGATGGACTGGAGAGGGGATAGTCGAGTAATGGGGAGGCCAAGTAATAGTGCGTTGCAGTAGTCCAGGCGGGAGTGGATCAATGCTACAGTGAGGGTTTTTGTTATTTCCATTGTGAGGAAAGGGCGGATTCTAGAGATGTTCTTTAGGTGTAGACGGCAAGAGCGGGCAAGAGATTGTATATGGGAGGTGAAGGAGAGATTGGTGTCAAACATAACACCCAGACAGCGAGCCTGCTGCCAGGGTGTTATTATGGTGCCGCCCACAGAGAGGGAAATGTCAGATTTAGGGAGGTTATTAGATGGCGGGAGCAGAAGCAGTTCAGTCTTGGAAAGGTTAAGTTTCAGATAGAGAGCGGACATGATGTTGGAGACTGCGGACAGACAGTCGGTGGTGTTCTGTAGAACAGCGGGGGTAAGGTCGGGGGATGACGTGTATAGTTGTGTGTCATCGGCATAAAGATGGTACTGAAAGCCAAATCTGCTGATGGTCTGTCCAATTGGGGCCGTGTAGAGAGAGAAGAGAAGGGGGCCAAGGACTGAGCCCTGGGGTACACCGACAGTGAGAGGAAGAGGAGATGACGTGGAGCCAGAGAACGAGACACTGAAGGAGCGGTCAGAAAGATAGGAGGAGAACCAGGAGAGAACAGTGTCCTTAATACCTAGTGACTGGAGCCTAGACAGTAGGAGACGGTGGTCAACCGTGTCAAAAGCTGCAGAAAGGTCGAGTAGAATGAGCAGATAGTGGTCACCGTTACGTTTTGCTGTAAGAAGGTCATTGGTCACTTTGATGAGTGCAGTTTCAGTCGAATGTAGGGGTCGGAAGCCGGACTGTGAAGGGTCTAGGAGGGAGTGAGTGGAGAGGTAACGGGTGAGGCGGGAGTATACTAGGCGCTCCAAAAGTTTAGAGATGAAGGGGAGATTGGAGACCGGTCTGTAGTTGTTTGTGCAGGAAGGGTCAAGAGTGGGTTTCTTTAGTAGTGGAGTAACGATGGAGTGTTTGAAGGAGGATGGGAAAATGCCAGAGGAGAGGGAGAGATTAAAGATTGTAGTTAGGTGAGTTGTGACAACTGGAGAGAGAGACTGGAGGAGATGTGAGGGGATGGGGTCGGTAGTGCATGTAGTCGGACGAGAGGAAGAGAGGAGTCTGGAGACTTCTTCTTCTGTGATGGTATCAAATGTGGAAAGTGAGCCAGGGGAAATGCAGGGTGGGATGGGGGTCACAGCACTTGGTGGTTGAGAGCAGATTTCCTGACGGATATTATCTATTTTTTCTATAAAGTGGGAGGCCAGGTCGTCAGCACAAATGTCTGTGATAGGGGCTTGTGCTTTTGGCCTGAGGAGGGAGTGAAAAGTGTCAAAGAGTTTCTTGGGGTTGTTGGCTAGTGAGGAGATCAGTGTGGTGAAGTAGGTCTGTTTGGCGAGGTGAAGGGCAGCATTATAAGTTCTTAACATGAATTTAAAGTGGATGAAGTCTTCTGGTGTGCAGGTTTTTCTCCAGAGGCGTTCAGCACTCCTAGAGCATCGCTGAAGAAGTCGAGTTTGCAATGTGAGCCAGGGCTGTTTTACTGTGTGTTTGGAGGTTCTGAGGGTGAGCGGTGCTACTTGGTCAAGGGTGTTTCTAAGAGTGTCATTGTAGTGATGAACAGCCAGATCAGTACAGGAAAAAGAGGAGATTGGGGACAGCGATAAGTGTAGGGAGTCTGAAAGTGTCTGAGGGTTAATGGCTTGTAGATTTCTGAATGTGTGGTAGGTGGGAGTGCGCTGGGGTGGTGGAGGATTTGTGAGCGTGAAGGAGAGAATGTTGTGGTCAGAGAGTGGAAGCGGTGAGTTATTTAGGTGGGAGATTGAACAGAGGCGGACAAAGACCAGGTCAAGGGTGTTGCCATCCTTGTGTGTCTCAGAGGTTGAAAGCTGTGAGAGGCCTAGAGAAGTGGTTAGTGATAGAAGCTGAGATGCAGATGTGGAAGTAGGGCTGTTAATGGGGATGTTGAAGTCTCCAAGGATAAGGGTTGGTAGTTCTGAGGACATGAAGTGCGGCAGCCAGGCTGAGAAGTGGTCGAGGAACTGGGTGGGTGAGCCTGGGGGCCGATATATGACCGCTACTCTGAGGGAGAGGGGATGGAAGAGCCTGATGGTGTGGACCTCAAAAGAAGGGAATGAGAGTGATGGAATTGGGGGGATGACCTGGAAAGTGCATTGTGGGGACAGGAGTATGCCAACTCCACCACCATGTCTGTTTGTGGGTCTCGGGGAATGGGAGAACTGTAAACCACCATAGGAAATGGCGGCAGGGGAGACCGTGTCAGAATCCTGAATCCAGGTTTCAGTGAGTGCCAACAGATTAAGAGAGTGGTTCAGAAAGTAGTTGTGCAGGAAGGGTAGCTTGTTGCATGCAGACCGTGGATTCCAGAGGGCACAATTGAAAGAAGGAGATGAGGGAGTGCAAGTAATATTAATAAGATTATTATGATTTCGGAATGAGGTAGGGTAGGGATTGAGGTTGGGGGATGGTGGACCAGGGTTGGGGGAGATGTCCCCTGAAATCAGTAGGAGTAGGAAGATAAAGAGCAGGTAGTTTTTGGAATTGTAAGTAGGTTTTTTCTGTGATGTGTTTGGGCAAGATGGGCTGAGGTTTTTCAGGAAGATGAGGAGTGCATGGGAGCTGTACATGGGAGAGGGAAGGATAGAGGGGCTGATGTGTATGAGTCGTGATGGAGGGGGGATGGGGCGGTGAATGTGGATGGCAAGGGAACACAGGAGGATAGGGATGTGGGGATGTATTATGCGGTGCACATGTGGGGAGGTATTATGGGGTGCACATGTGGGGAGGTATTATGGGGTGCACATGTGGGGAGGTATGGGGGGCACATGTGGGGAGGTATTATGGGGTGCACATGTGGGGGAGGTATTATGGGGTGCACATGTGAGGGAGGTATTATGGGGTGCACATGTGGGGGAGGTAATATGGGGTGCACATGTGGGGGAGGTATTATGGGGTGCACATGTGGGGGAGGTATTATGGGGTGCACATGTGGGGGAGGTATTATGGGGTGCACATGTGGGGGAAGTATTATGGGGTGCACATGTGGGGGAGGTATTATGGGGGGCACATATGGGGGAGGTATTATGGAGTGCACATGTGGGGGAGGTATTATGGGGTGCACATGTGGGGGAGGTATTATAGGGTGCACATGTGGGAGGTATTATGGGGTGCACATGTGGGGGAGGTATTATGGGGTGCACATGTGGGGAGGTATTATAGGGTGCACATGTGGGGAGGTATTATGGGGTGCACATGTGGGGGAGGTATTATGGGGTGCACATGTGGGGGAGGTATTATGGGGTGCACATGTGGGGAGGTATTATGGG
This sequence comes from Oophaga sylvatica, assembly GCA_033576555.1. Lineage (NCBI taxonomy): Eukaryota > Metazoa > Chordata > Amphibia > Anura > Dendrobatidae > Oophaga > Oophaga sylvatica. The sequence goes on from JARQOD010005451.1 coordinate 29,838, forward strand.
GTACATGTGGGGAGGTATTATGGGGTACATGTGGGGAGGTATTATGGGGGGCACATGTGGGGGAGGTATTATGGGGTGCACATGTGGGGAGGTATGGGGTGCACATGTGGGGGAGGTATTATGGGGTGCACATGTGGGGAGGTATTATGGGTGCACATGTGAGGGAGGTATTATGGGGTGCACATGTGGGGGAGGTATTATTTGGTGCACATGTGGGGGAGGTATTATGGGGTGCACATGTGGGGGAGGTATTATGGGGTGCACATGTGGGGGAGGTATTATGGGGTGCACATGTGGGGAGGTATTATGGGGTGCACATGTGGGGGAGGTATTATGGGGTGCACATGTGGGGAGGTATTATGGGGTGCACATGTGGGGAGGTATTATGGGGTGCACATGTGGGGAGGTATTATGGGGTGCACATGTGGGGAGGTATTATGGGGGCACATGTGGGGAGGTATTATGGGGTGCACATGTGGGGGAGGTATTATGGGGTGCACATGTGATGGAGGTATTATGGGCTGCACATGTGGGGGAGGTATTATGGGTGCACATGTGGGGGAGGCATTATGGGGTGCACATGTGGGGGAGGTATTATGGGGTGCACATGTGGGGGAGGTATTATGGGGTGCACATGTGGGGAGGTATTATGGGGGGCACATGTGGGGGAGGTATTATGGGGTGCACATGTGGGGGAGGTATTATGGAGTGCACATGTGGGGGAGGTATTATGGGGTGCACATGTGGGGGAGGTATTATGGGGTGCACATGTGGGGGAGGTATTATGGGGTGCACATGTGGGGAGGTATTATAGGGTGCACATGTGGGGAGGTATTATAGGGTGCACATGTGGGGAGGTATTATGGGGTGCACATGTGGGGGAGGTATTATGGGGTGCACATGTGAGGAGGTATTATGGGGTGCACATGTGGGGAGGTATTATGGGGTGCACATGTGGGGGAGGTATTATGGGGTACATGTGGGGAGGTATTATGGGGGGCACATGTGGGGGAGGTATTATGGGGTGCACATGTGGGGAGGTATGGGGTGCACATGTGGGGGAGGTATTATGGGGTGCACATGTGGGGAGGTATTATGGGGTGCACATGTGAGGGAGGTATTATGGGGTACACATGTGGGGGAGGTATTATGGGGTGCACATGTGGGGGAGGTATTATGGGGGCACATGTGGGGGAGGTATTATGGGGTGCACATGTGGGGGAGGTATTATGGAGTGCACATGTGGGGGAGGTATTATGGGGTGCACATGTGGGGGAGGTATTATGGGGTGACATGTGGGGGAGGTATTATGGGGTGCACATGTGGGAGGTATTATAGGGTGCACATGTGGGGAGGTATTATGGGGTGCACATGTGGGGGAGGTATTATGGGGTGCACATGTGAGGAGGTATTATGGGGTGCACATGTGGGGAGGTATTATGGGGTGCACATGTGGGGGAGGTATTATGGGGTACATGTGGGGAGGTATTATGGGGGGCACATGTGGGGGAGGTATTATGGGGTGCACATGTGGGGAGGTATGGGGTGCACATGTGGGGGAGGTATTATGGGGTGCACATGTGGGGAGGTATTATGGGGTGCACATGTGAGGGAGGTATTATGGGGTGCACATGTGGGGAGGTATTATGGGGTGCACATGTGGGGGAGGTATTATGGGGTGCACATGTGGGGAGGTATTATGGGGTGCACATGTGGGGAGGTATTATGGGGTGCACATGTGGGGGAGGTATTATGGGGTGCACATGTGAGTGAGGTATTATGGGGTGCACATGTGGGGAGGTATTATGGGGTGCACATGTGGGGAGGTATTATGGGGTGTACATGTGGGAGGTATTATGGGGTGCACATGTGAGGAGGTATTATGGGGGGCACATGTGGGGAGGTATTATGGGGTGCACATGTGGGGAGGTATTATGGGGTGCACATGTGAGGGAGGTATTATGGGGTGCACATGTGGGGGAGTTATTATGGGGTGCACATGTGGGGGAGGTATTATGGAGTGCACATGTGGGGGAGGTATTATGGGGTGCACATGTGGGGGAGGTATTATGGGGTGCACATGTGGGGGAGGTATTATGGGTGCACATGTGGGGGAGGTATTATGGGGTGCACATGTGGGGAGGTATTATAGGGGGCACATGTGGGGGAGGTATTATGGGTGCACATGTGGGGAGGTATTATGGGGTGCACATGTGGGGAGGTATTATGGGGACATGTGGGGAGGTATTATGGGGTGCACATGTGGGGAGGTATTATGGGGTGCACATGTGGGGAGGTATTATGGGGTACATGTGGGGAGGTATTATGGGGTGCACATGTGGGGAGGTATTATGGGGTGCACATGTGGGGAGGTATTATGGGGTGCACATGTGGGGAGGTATTATGGGGTGCACATGTGGGGAGGTATTATGGGGTGCACATGTGGGGGAGGTATTATGGGGTCCGCAGTATATGGGGTGACACTGGGGAGTATTATGGGTGCACATGTGGATGAACGGCACGCGTCAGCACACGGTTAGCCCGGTATCACGGCTGTGAACCCTCCGTGCTGCAAATGTGACGAAACGCGCACACAACTGACGGCTGCTGCCGTCCCCGACCCAGTACAACTGCCAGGATTTATAATTATCCCACTTCCACTTAGGAACTTGCAGCTCTTCTGGGCCCCCATTACCCTCAGGTCAGTCAGGAACTGCACCTAGATAATTGGTCGCCAGACGGGTCCACTTGATGTGTGCTGGCTATTGGGCACGCTGCAGTTGATGGGAATTATAATTTACTCCTGAGCTGCAGCCAGCAGTACCCTTAAAAAACCCGCTGCGTCACTGCAGCGTCACCCAATAGATTAACAATTTACAACCCTTCCTTTTAGCTGCCACCAGCTACGGCTTTTGATGAACAATTTATAAGAGGGTCGTAGCAACCCAAAACAATAGCGTAAGTGCTTCAGGCAACGTGCAAATGTTATAGAGCAGGAGAAACAAACTAAAATTTAGGTTTATTCCTTAAAAAAAACAGGCAAGTGCTTATATAATATAAAATAGATGTAACAAACTGAGACAATATCGTTAGTACAGATGCAGTTAAAATAAAATGGATTAGAATGAATAACTCACAAGGGTTGTTAGATCATTACAGGCAAGCCCAGGCTGGGGGATGGAGCCACACGTCATAGTTCATTGGGAGATCTCTTACTCAGGACATCCCAGCAGAAAGTGCCTAAGGAACTTCACTGCAAGACTTATGCATGTCAGCTTCTGACCTCACAAAAAGGGGCTGTGTTTTCTGGCCACCTCCCCTGGCTGCAAGCTATGGTTTGGGCTCTGCAATATCATAAGGTCCATAACTCGTCCTGTGAACCTAGCAGAATAACGGCAGACCTATCAATGATCTTACTCTAAAATGACGGTTCCAATGAGCCCACACTTGGGTGGGCTAGTACATGGGGCACCCGAGAATTCCATTTCTCGGGTTCTGTTGGAGTTACGGGTTTACCAGTACCACGGGAACGATGCCTGTCGGCGCATGGTTCAACACAGTAACTTTCGTGTTTCTAGCGAATGCTCCCACCGTGTTATTAACCAAAAAAGAATGAATTCTCCAAAATGGCTGCTATAGGAAGAAAGCACGTGTGCAGACAATGAAGGACCCCTGCGGTGAAGCGGGAAAACTTCCAGCACTGGCAGCTCACATTACACTGCCTGAGTGCAGGCTGGGGGTTGGTGAGAATTATGAGAGCTGCAGAGAGAAGGAGGGGGGCTTTGCTTGGTGGGCTTTCAGCAGTACAAAAAAAAAAAAGATGAGGACAGCAATTCCAGCACAGCACTCATCACACCTCCCCCCCTTAGAGGGCGCTACGGAGGCATGACCTGTCGGTAATCCGACATGCGCACCTCAGCGGGTTCGCCACGTCGTGATAACCCATCAGCATTCCCATGATCACTGCCTTTCTTGTGTTGTAAGGCAAAATCATACTGCTGCAGGGCAAGGCTCCAGCGTAGCAACCTACCATTGGTTCCGGACACTGTGTGCAGCCAGCTCAGAGGGTTGTGGTCGGTGACCACCTTGAAGGTGCGCCCGTACAGGTAGGGCTGCAAACGTTGCAGTGCCCAGACCATGGCCAGGCACTCCTTCTCGATGGTGGAGTATGCCACTTCCCTTGGCAGAAGTTTCCGGCTCAGGTACAACACGGGGTGCTCCTGGTCCCCCGAATCAACCTGGCTGAGTACAGCACCGAGGCCAAATTCGCTGGCGTCAGTCTGTACCAGGAAGGCCGACTGCTGTCGACGGCTTTCAACACTGGAGAGCTGCACAGGGCTGTTTTCAAAGCTCGGAATGCCGCCTCACAGCCATCTGTCCAGTTGACTGTTTGGGGTAGACCGCCCTTGGTGAGGTCCGTCAAGGGTTTTGCAATGGCGCTATAGTTCGGTACGAAACGCCTATAGTACCCTGCAGTGCCCAGGAAGGACTTCACCTGCTTTTTGGTCCTGGGGGTGGGCCAGGACACGATCGCGTCCACTTTCTCGGGCTCTGGACTCATGGAACCCCCGCCTACCCGGTGCCCCAGGTAGTGGACCTCCCTCATGCCCATCTGGCATTTTCCCGGCTTGATGGTCAGACCTGCCTGGTGAATACGCTTGAGCACCTCCTGGAGATGCTGAAGGTGTTCCTCCCAGGTGGAACTGAAGACGGCAATGTCGTCCAGGTACGCCACAGCGTACTCCTCCAGTCCCTGAAGCAGGTGGTTGACCATCCGCTGGAAAGTGGCAGGGGCATTCTTCATGCCGAAAGGCATGACCGTGGACTCGTACAGTCCAAAAGGGGTGATAAAGGCAGATTTCTCCTGCGCCGCAGGGCTCAGGGGAATCTGCCAGTATCCCCGGCTCAGATCCATGATGGATATGTACTTGGCATTCGCCAACCGCTCCAGCAGATCCTCGATGCGTGGCATTGGGTGCGCATCAGAGGTAGTGATGGCGTTGAGCCCCCTGTAGTCCACGCAGAACCGGGTGGTCCGATCCTTTTTTGGCACGAGAACTACAGGTGAGGCCCACGCGCTTTTGGACTGCCGGATCACCCCCAGCTGCAACATCTCATGGATCTCCTGGTGCAGAATCTGCTGCACTTCCTCAGAGATCCGATAAGGTGTCCGCCGTAACGGGGCGTGATTCCCGGTGTCCACCTCGTGGACTGCCAACTCGGTCCTTCCGGTTCGGTTCGTGAACTCGGCCCGGAAGGGTTCTAGAGTGGTCAGCAACTGCAACCGCTGGGAGACGGTTAGCGAGGCATTTACCTCCATGTCCTCAATGGACCCATTGGCATTAGCTTGGGCCAGCATGTCTAGGAGGGGATCCTCTTCCCCGTCCTCGGGCAGATTGCAGACCGGTAGGACGCAGGCTTCACGTTCGTGATGGGCCTTCATCATGTTGACGTGAAAGGCCTTGCGCCTACCCCGAGTGTGGTCAAGCGTGACCACGTAGGTGGCTGGGTTGAGCTGTTGGTGCACGACGTACGGGCCTTCCCAGGCTGCCTGAAGCTTATCCTTTGGTACGGGGACCAGCACCCACACCTTTTGACCCACCTGGTAGGTCCGCTCCCGGGCGTTCTGGTCGTACCAGTGCTTCTGGTCAGCCTGAGCCTGCGTCATGTTGTCATGCACCAACTGCGTCAAGGTCTGCATCTTGTCGCGGAAGCGCATGACATAATCCACGATGGACACTTCCGTGGGGTTTGGCTCATCTTCCCAGGATTCTCTTATCAACCCAAGGGGTCCCCAGACTCGCCTACCATACAGGAGCTCGAAGGGAGAGAACCCCGTCGAGGCCTGAGGGACTTCTCTGTAGGCAAATAGCAGGTGTGGTAGGTACCGCTCCCAATCGCGTCCCTGGGTCTCAACCAGCATGCGGAGCATCTGTTTGAGGGTACCGTTAAAGCGCTCACACAAACCATTGGTCTGTGGGTGATACGCACTCGATACCATACGCGTCACCTGCATTTTGCTGCAGAGAGCCTTCATTAGGCGAGACATAAATTGGGTCCCTTGATCGGTAAGCATCTCCCTGGGAAATCCTACCCGTGAAAAGATGGTCACCAGTGCATCCGCCACCTTATCTGCCCTAGTTGAGGACAGAGCTACTGCCTCCGGGTACCGGGTAGCGTAGTCTACCACAGTCAGGATGTATTGCTTTCCAGAGCTGCTGGGGACGGCCAGCGGGCCCACAATGTCCACCGCGATCCTCTGGAAAGGCTCCTCTATCACTGGCAACGGGATCAGGGAGCCTTAAGAGCAGGCCCCGCCTTCCCCACTCTTTGACAGGTGATACAGGAGCGGCAGTAGTTAGTCACATCTGTCCCCATCTTGGGCCAATAGAAGTGTTGAGACAGCCGTGCCTTAGTTTTGCTAATCCCCAAGTGTCCAGCAAGTGGAATCTCATGGGCAATCCTCAACAACTCACCTCGGAACTGGTGCGGGACGACCAGCTGTTTTTCCCTCAACCACTCCTTTTGGGAACCTCCGGGTACTGTCTCCCGGTACAACCTTCCTCGTTCCCAGAACACCCTCTCCTTATCAGTCACGGAGGTGGGCGTCTCGGCGCGGTGCCTCAAGTTCCCCAGGCTCGCATCTGAGTGCAGAGCGGCCTGGAACTCCTGGCTGGAGGCAGCCAGAAGTGACGTCAGGGTTCCTTCCTCACTGGGACCCTCTGGGACCGGCTCTGGGTCCACCTCTGGTTCAGTCTCTCCTGTAGCGGAGGAGGGTCCAGATGGCAGGGCGCTACCTGCGATCCGGGCACTCTGACTGCGGGTGACAGCAGCTACATATGCAGTCTCCCCGGGGATTTCTATAGACCCATCAGCCTGCGCTGCTATGGGCTCTACCTCCCCATCCACCCCCAACACTTCAGGAGCAGTGCTACTTATGGGCCAGTTACCTTCCTCGGTGGCACTGGTCAGTGTCATGGCGTCACCTTCCTCCCGGTTCCCATGCACCTCCCCATTTCCTTGAGCACTGTCGCTTGCTCCTGCTAGGGGTTCCTCAGCCGTCTCACTCCGCAGAGCGACGGGACTGAACGCTCCTGTACCTGTGGACACATCTACCACTTCAGAGAAAGGGTTAACAGATTCAGATGGCACAGATACATCACTATCAACATCAGTCCTAGGGAAAGAAAGGTTATCAGTTGCATCATCACTTCGCAAAGCATTAGCAGGTAACACAATCAGTTTCCCATCATCATCAACATCAACATCATGGTTAACGTTAACCTTATCATCAGATTGGGCAGGGGTGTCAGGGACATAGTACGCCACCATCCTCCCCAGATCAGTCCCCAATAAAACATCAGTGGGCAGGTTTTCGGACACCCCCACTTCCTTCACCCAGGAACTGGTCTTTGATCATAGGTCTTTCAGCTCCTCATAGGTGTCAACTGACAGTCCCTGGATCCACTGGTCAAAGTGGGTCCTGAGTCCTTGCAACCACATCGCTATAACTGTCGTGTGGGCCACGTTGGGAGGTTCCGGAACTTCTTTCGGTATACCTCAGGGTTAGCGGGTATTAGCAATCAGGGCCTGCTTGATGGCCTCATAGTCACTGTCTTGATCTGGCGCGAGGGGAAGCAAACGCCTCCAAAGCTTTGCCTTTAGCCCGGGGGTCAAGTACCTGCCCCATTGGTCGGCAGGCAGCCGGTACTGTCTGCAGACTTCTTCAAAGGCCCGCAGAAAAGTGTCCAAGTCTCCTTCCTTTTCCAGCACGGGAAAGTGCTCCGGCCGGGGCTTGGGACTCTGAGAGCTGCTGGGTGTACCGCTCGGGGCTGTGGAGGGCATTGCCCCTTGTCTGAGCAGCTCCAGTTCATGGGCTCTCTGAGCTTCCCGCTCGGCTCTCTCAGCCTCCCCTCGGCTCTCTCAGCCTCTCGTGTTTGGCCTCTCGCTGGTCGGCTCTCTCTTGAGCTTGCTGGATCAGCCTCAGGCATTCTTCCCGGTTGTCAGCGGTGAGTCCCTCCAGGGCCGCTTGCAGGTAAGGGTCCACCTGAAATGTATGTAGTACAGTTCATATAGCGCTTGTGCTTGGGTGCGATGAAACACAGGAGTCACAGGTTTGATATAGAAAGTCCTTATTACTTCATACAAGTTGGCAGAAATAGTCACACAGTTTGCAGACACAGAAACAGGAGACACAGCAGGCCAGAGTAATCCAAGCTCAGCAATCACTCTCCAATACAGATTCAGGATCTTCTTCTCTGTTACCGTAAGTCCATGCAAACGTGGGTCTTTCAAAGAGCGGGGTTCAGAGTCCACCAGTGCTTCAGAGTTCCTCAGTAGGAATAGCTGGAGTACAAGGTCCAAGGCTTACAGGAGTCAAGTCACAGGTTCACTGCAGGCTAGTTCTGAAGCACTGATTGCTCAGCTGTGGCTGCTTAAGAAGAAAGGAGAGAATCAGGGCGGGAACATGCAAGCTGGAAACTCCATTTTGACTGAGGGCAAGATAGCTGCACAAGACAGAAAGTAAAATGGCTGACGAACAAACTGAGTTTCAGGAATATATACATAGAACCTTACATTACTCCCCCCTTAAGGACAACCTCCGGATGACCTCAGACCAGGGCTTGTGTGGGTACCTCTGATGAAACTGACGAGCAAGGAGGAGCATTAACGTTATTGACCGGTTCCCATGATTGTCCTCCACTGGGTAGCCCTGCCATTTAATCAGATATTGTAACTGATTTCTATACAACCTGGAATCTAAAATCCTTTCCACCACAAATTCTTCCTGACCATGACTACACTGGGTCAGGGCAAGGAGAGGAACGTCCAGGAAACGTATTGGGTGTCGCAGCTTTAGTAGGGATACATGAAAGACAGGGTGAATTCTCATATTTTCTGGGCAGTTGAAGACGACAAGCAACGGCACTTATAATTTTACTGATTTTATAGGGTCCAATGTACTTATGTCCCAACTTAGACGATGGAATCCTAAAACTTAAGATTTCTGGTTGACAGCCAGACCAAGTCTCCTACCTTTAAAAAGCTGGTGCAGGTTTACGAAATTTATCTGCTGCTTTCTTGTACCTTTCTTGAGCCGATTCCAGATTTTCCTTTAGAAGATCCATATTCTTCTGTAAAGACGTGATTCTTTCAGCCACTGCTGGTAAAGGCGTTTCTATGGAAAATCGTGGTAAAATGTTAGGATGATAACCTAGATTAGAGTAAAAAGGAGACTGTTTAGTGGAGGCACTCTGAGAGTTGTTATACGAGAACTCAGCTAATGGAAGTAGATCCACCCAATCATCCTGTAGGTGGCAGAAAAGCAGCGGAGATACTGCTCCAGGGTTTGATTGGTTCGTTCGGTCTGCCCATTAGTCTGGGGATGAAAAGCAGAAGAAAGGTTTACTTTAATGTCCAATGCTGCACAGAAATTTTGCCAAAACCTAGAAGTGAATTTGCACCCCTCGATCCGAAATAACCTCACCCGGTACTCCATGTAAGCGAAAACACATCTTTAATCATCAAATCTGATGTCTGTTTTGCAGTGGTAAGCCGACACAAGGGATAAAATGAGCTGCCTTTGTTAGACGGTCAACCACACTAGAATGGTGTTCTTCCCCTGAGAGGTGGTAACTCCACAATGAAGTCCATAGAAATGGATCCCCCCGGCGGGACGGGGTGGGAAGAGGCTGTAACAGCCAGTTGGTGAGGAGCGAGGTGTTTTGCATCTTGCACGACCTCACATGAAGTGACATAATTCAAAACATCCTTCCTGCAAGTGGGCCACCAAAAGAAAACGAGAAAGAAATTCTGTGTCTTTAAGATTCCTCTATGCCCAGCTATCTTGGAATCGTGAATGAGTTGCAATACTCTTAATCTGACTGTTTCAGGAATATACAGACGTTGTCCCTGAATCCACACACCATTCTTAAAGACAAGACTTAACGTCCCTTGGGGGTTGTGCCAAAAAGGAATCCGCATGGTATGCTTCCTTGATGTCCTTAAGTAGGGCTTGATATGAATTACTCCTAGGAATCTAGAGTCAGGAAGAATAGTCTTAGGAGGAGTAATTGGACGTGTCTCTGCTGAGTAAATCCTAGAGAGTGCATCAGCCTTTCCATTGCGCGATCCTGGTCTATAAGTGATGAAAAATTAAATTGGTTTAAGAAAAGATTCCAGCGAGCCTGGCGAGGAGTCGGCACTTAGCCGACCTGATAAACTCAAGGTTACGATGGTCTGTCAGGACGACTATTTGCTGTGCAGCTCCCTGAAGAAGGTGTCTCCATTATTTGAAGGCGGCAATAATGGCCAACAACTCTCTATTGCCCACATCATAGTTCCTCTCAGCCGAAGACAACTGCTGGAAAAGAAGGCACAGGGATGCAAGACATCTTCTCACTGTTCTCTGAGAGAGTTTTAGCTCCAACGGCACAGTCTGAAGCATCCACCTCTATTTGAAGGCAAGTCGGGGTTGGGATTACTAGGATAGGTGCAGTGGTAAATTTATCTTTTAGACGGGAAAATGCTTCCTGGGCTTGGGGGAGTCCAGGAAAACCTAGCTCTTTCCGGGTAAGTTGAGTGATAGGTGACACTACCTCAGAGAAATTTCTAATGAAACGTCTATAGAAGTTGGCAAACCCGATGAAGCGCTGTACCTCCTTCACATTTCTAGGACTTGGCCAATCCTTGATGGCTTGGGTTTTGCTTCCATCATACTAATTCCTTGTGTAGACAGTACATACCCCAGAAATTGAATTTTCGGTCCTATGGAATTCACACTTTTCAGTTTTGATGTAAAAGATGATTTTGTCTTAGACGTTCCAAGACCATTCTCACATGTCCATGATGTTCCCTCTGTGGAGTTAGAAAAAATTAGAATATCATTCCAAATAAATTACCACGAATGTATCTAGGAGACCCTGAAGATGTCATTCACCAAGTGTTGGAAAGTGGCTGGGGCGGTACTCAGACCAAAAGGCATAATAGATATTCAAATGTCCATACGTGCCTGAATGCAGTCTTCCATTCATCCCCGGTCTAATACGACTAAGTTATAGGCCCCACAAGATTGTTTAGAAAAAAATTTTGGCATGTCGCACTCCCCCAAAAACTCAGGTTAAAGCAATGATAAGGTTTTAAAATAGTAACCTTATTGATTCCCCAAAATATCACGCATGGTTCAGGATCCATCTTTCTTCTTTCCCCAAAGAAGAGGGTGCACCTGCGGAAAAAAGGGGGGCTAGAACCCTTGAAAATTTTTCATCATGTAATCCTTTAACCCTTAGCTCCCCCCCCCGGGGGGGTAATCTCCAAAAGGTATTTGCTCCAGGCAAATTAATTTGGGGACAATCATAGGCGGGGGGGGAAAAAACGGTCAGCGTTTTTTTGTCACAAAATCCACATTCCTGGTATACACTGGTAGTTGGGGGACTGACAGTTCCCCTTGGACAGAGCAAGCTGAAATTTTTGGACCCATCTTTTCCCCCGGAAAAATGTAACCTTGGTCTCCCATTAAAAAGGGTAGATTCTGAGCCTGCAGCCATGAGCCCTAGAATAAGGGAAATGGGAGAAGTTAAATAAAGGCTTTTCCTTTTAATTTTTCCCCAAAAACCCCCTAAAAGGGTTTTGTTTCCTGCCCCACGGCCCGGGGTCGGGGAGCCATCCACAGTTCCACGTACGGATAGCCTCTTCACAACGTTTCCCTTTTCAAGCAAAGGAGACATCAAAAATTTTCCCCTTCCCCCGATCGCATAGCAAGCTAGACACCCAAGCTGATAACCCCCAAGTTTGAAAAGAAATATGAGAATTGTTTTTCTTACAATCAGCTGGAAAACCGCTGAGGAAACTTGAAAAATGGCAGCGTTTCACAGTCAACTCCTCAGAGGTAAGGAGTTTAAGTCCGAGAAATCAAATTGTTGCTGCAGACTCTCTGGGCTGGGCCGGACCTGACAGCCCCCCTCTCGCAACACTCACAAGAATGATGCTGAGTAGTTTACAAAAACGGGGGGGGCTTTTAAATGAAGTGCCCTGACTTACCACAATAGAAACATATTTTCCCTTAAAAACGATTTCCTTGGTGCTCACTAACCCGTCTTGTAAAGATCTACTGCAGGGGTTCAGGTTCATTCCCGTGTAACCTTTTCCAAAGGTTCCTTAGCTGGAGGGAAGGTGGAAAAGCTTAGACTTTTGCTTTCGAACCATCTCTCTTGCCTGGTTCAGTCAGACGGTACAATACGAGCAGTGTTAATAAAGTCACCTAACGCAGGGGGAGGGTCGGCACGAGAAGTTACTTTAATCAGTGGAGAAACCCCTTTCGAAAAATAATTTTTTGGAACTGCCCAGTGGTACAAGGGCCCATCTCCTGAACCAGGCATATTCAGCACCGGTGCTTACCTTGGCCAAAGCTAACATGGCTGCTTCAGCTGTTGCCCTCGATTGGGGTCATCAAACACCTGCCCCATGGCTGAAATAAAATTTACAAGGTGATTCAAACAATCTCCTCAGTCTCAATCAGAGGGTTTGCCCACATTAAAGCCTTGTTGGTAAGCAACATAATTATAGTAAGCACCTTAGATGTTCAGTGGGAAATTGTGAAGCATGGCAGAAAAAAAAGTTGCATTGATTAATAAATCCCCTAATTTCTCACGTTCACCGCCAAAACGAAAAAGGGGGAACTTGGGAATCCCGCACCGGGGCTACGGCGGACCTGGACTGCCCTCTAGAACCTCAATCCTGGCTCGCAAACTGGGTAGTCTGTCCAACCACTTGCAAATTGTGATTATTGAGGTCCTGTAATTTGTAAAACGGGTTTTTTATATTCTGCAAACTGCAAGGAAATTATCAGTCACTCCGCAAAGTTCCTTTATGCGGACCTCCATTTTCCAATCTTTTAAACGGGGTTATGGAAGAAGGGAGAGAAAAAAAACAATATTTTTCACCTTTTTGGGGAACACTGCGAGAGAAAAAAAAATTAAGGGAACTGCTCACCTGGGAATGGTTGTGAGAAGTCACAACCACTATCATCCAGAAAGTTTCAACCAGACATCTGATATCCAGGTTACAGAACAAAAAGAGAAAAGAAAGAAAAAAAAAAAAAAAAAATAGTGTTTACCTGTGGAACACTGCAAAAGAAAAACTTAAGGGAATTGCTACCTGGAATGGTTGTGAAAAGTCACAACCACGTCATCACAAAAGTACAACGGACGTCTGATATCCACGTACAGCAGACACAGCCTTCCAACCCAGCAACACTAAGTTTTGTCTCAGAATCTTGTAAAAGTATGTAGTCATTCAATGCGTCTTGTGTTGGGGCGATGAAAACACAGGAGTCCAGGTTTGATATAGAAAAGTCCTGTATTACTTCATTTCAAGTTTGCGAAAAGTCACACATTTGCAGCACAGAAACAGGAGAACCACAGCAGGCCAAAGGGAATCCAAGCTCAGCAATCACTCTCCAATAAGATTCAGATCTTCTTCCTGTTACCGTAAGTCCATGCAAACGGGGTTTTTTCAAAGAGCGGGTTCAGGTCCACAAGTGCTTCAGAGTTCCTCAGTAGGAATGCTGGAGTACAAGGTCCAAGGCTTACAGGAGTCAAGTCAAGTTCACTGCGGCTAGTTCTGAAGCACTGATTGCCCCGCTGTGGCTGTTAAGAAGCAAAGGGAGAATCAGGGGGGAACATGCAAGCTGGAAACTCCTTTTGTGAGGGCAAGTTGCTGCAGCAAGCAGAAAGTAAAAATGGCTGACGAACAAATGAGTTTCAGGAATATATACATAGAAACCTTACACCACCTCTCTCTGGGCGTAAGCATAGGGGTTGGGCCTCTGCTCCTGCGGCACCACCTTGGCTGGGCCGGCTCCTGCGCCCGCCACGCTCCGAGCTCTTCCAGCCTTCGGCCTGGACCAGTCGGGCTTTGGTTTGGGTTCTTGTGGCAAGGCGTGGTACACGAGATTCCCACCAATGTCCCTGTTTGCTTTTCGAACCAACTTGCTCCTCTTGTACCATGGTTGCCAAATAAAAGATAGGATAAAAAAACAAAGAAAGGGAGGGGAAAACCGCAAGTACACAAAATTTGTCTAGGACTAATAAAAAATGAGTTGTTCTCCAAAACTTTAGCGCAGGGTCGCTGAAAACCTGGCAAGTTTTTTAGTGAAGGAAGGATTGTCAAACCATCCTAATGCCTATAATCCCACCGTTTGCCACCAATATGGATGAACGGGCACGGGGTCCGCCACACGGTAGCCCGGGGTATCACGGCTTGTGATCCCTCCGTGCGCAAATTGCGAAAACCCACACCACGACGGCTGTGCCGCCGACCCAGTAAAACTGCAGGGATTTTAATTATCCCACTTCCACTTGGGAACTTGCAGCTCTCGGGCGCCCCCCTTTACCTCAGGTCAGCGGGAACTGCACCTAGGATAATTGGTCGCCAGACGGGTCCTTGGATGGGTGCGGGGTTTGGGCACGCTGCAGTGGGGAATTTAATTATCCTGGCTGCAGCCAGGCAGTACCCTTATAAACCCCGCTCCGTCACTGCCAGCGCACCTAATAGATTAAACTTTCACCCCTTCCTTTTAGCTGCCACCACTACGGTTTTGATGAACAATTTTCAAGAGGGCCGTACAACCCCAAAACAGTGCTAGTGCTTCACACGTGCAAATTCGTTTATAGAGCAGGAGAAAAAACTAAATAAATTTATGGGTTTATTCCTTAAAAAAAAAAACAAGCAGTGCTTATATAATATAAAAAGATGAAAAATCTGAGACAATATCGTATGTACGATGCGTTAAAATAAAATGGATTTAAGAATGAAAGATAACTCACATGGTTTGTTAGATCATTACAGGCAAGCCGGCTGGGGGAAGGAGCCACCGCATAGTTCATTGACAATCTCTTATAACACCCACCCAGAAAGTGCCTAGGAACTTCACTCAAAGACTTATCATGTCAGCTTCTGACCCACAAAAGGGGTGGTTTTCTGGCCACCTCCCCCCCGACTGCAAGCTATGGTTTGGGCTCTGCAATATCATAAGGTCCTAACTGTCTGTGAACCTAGCAGAATAACGGCAGACCTATCAATGATCTTACCTAAAAAACTTCCAATGGCCCACACTTGGGGGGTATACAGGGGCCCCGAGAATTCCATTTCTCGGGTTCTGTTGGAGTTACGGGTTTACCAGAACCCGGGAACGATGCCCGCGGCGCATGGTTCAACACCCGTAACTTTCGGTTTCTAGCGGGAAGCTCCCCCGTGTTTTAACCAAAAAAAGAATGAATTCTCAAAATGGCTGCATAAAGGAAGAAAAGCCGTGTGCAACAATGAAGGACCCCTGCGGTAAGCGGAAAACTCCAGCACGGCACTCACATTTCATGCTGATTGCAGGCTGGGTTGTGGAAGTATGAGAGCTGCAGAGAGAAGAGGGGGGCTTTGCTTGGTGGGCTTTCAGCCGTACAAAAAAAAAAAAAAGATGAGGACACAATTCCGCATAGCATCATCACAACAATGAGGGAGGTATTATGGGGTACATTGGGGGGGGTATTATGGGGTGACTTTTAAGGGAGGGGATTATGGGGGGCACTGTGGGGAGGATTATGGGGGTGCACATGTGGGAGGTATGGGGTGCCATGTGAGGGGGTTTATTTGGGGGGCACATGTGGGGAGGTATTATGGGGGTGCACATGGGGAGGTTATGGAGGGCAAATGTGGGGGAGGTATTATGGGGGCGCATGGAGGGAGGTATTATGGGGACTTGAGGGAGTATTATGGGTGTACATTGAGGGAGGATTATGGGGACACATGGGGGGGGTATTAGAGGTGCACATGTGGGGGAGGTATTATGGGTGCAATTGGGGGAGGTATTATGGGGTGCACATGTGGGGGAGGATTAGGGGTGCAAATGTGGGGGAAAAATTATGGGGTGCACATGTGGGGGAGGTATTTGGGTGACTGTGGGGAGGTATTATGGGGGGCCCCATGTGGGGGAGGTTTTATGGGTCACATGGGGGGGGGTATTATGGAGTACATGTGGGGGGGGTATTATGGGGGCACATGTGGGGAGGTATTATGGGTGCACATTGGGGAGGTATTATGGGTGCACAGTTTAGGAGGTATTATGGGGTTTCACATGTGAGGGAGGTATTATGGGTGAAAATGTGGGAGGTTTTATGGGGGGACATGTGGGGGAGGTTTATGGGTCACTGGGGGAGGTATTATGGGGGTGCACATGTGAGGGGAGGTATTAAAGGGGGGAATGTGGGGGGGGTATTATGGTGCACATGTGGGGGTATTATGGGGTCAATTTTGGGAGGGATTATGGGTTTTCACATTGGGGGGTATTTTGGGGTGACATGTGGGGGAGGTATTATGGGGGGCACATGTGGGGGAGGTTTTTATGGGGTGCACATGGGGGAAGTTTATGGGGGGCACATTGGGGGAGGTATTATGGGGTGCACCCTGTGGGGGGGAAATATTATGGGTGCACATGTGGGGGAGGTATTATGGGGTGCACATGTGGGGAGTTATTATGGAGTGCACATGTGGGGGAGGTATTATGGGTACATGGGGGAGGTATTATGGGGGGGCACATTAGGGAGGTATTATGGGTGCACATGTGGGGAGGTATTTGGGGGCCACAGTGGGGGGGGTAATATGGGGTGCCACATGTGGGGAGGTATTTGGGGTGCACGTGGGGAGGTATTATGGGGTGCACATGTGGGGAGGTATTATTGGGGGGCACATTGGGGGAAAAATTTTGGGGGCAATGTGGGGGGGTATTATGGGGTGCACATGTGGGGGAGGTATTTTTGGGGTGCACATGTGGGGGGAAATATTTGGGGTGCACATGTGGGGGAGGGGATTAGGGGGCACATGTGGGGAGGTTTATGGGGGCACATGTGGGGAGGTATTATGGGGTGCAATGGGGGAGATTATTTGGAGTGCACATGTGGGGGAGGTATTATGGGGGCACATGTGGGGAGGTATTATGGGGTTCAATGTGGGGAGGTTTATGGGGGTGCACTGTGAGGAGGTATTATGGGGGGCACATGTGAGGGAGGTATTATGGGGTGCACATGTGGGGAGGTATTATGGGGGGCACATGTGGGGGGGGTATTATGGGGGGCACATGTGGGGGGGTATTATGGGGTGCATTTTGAGGGAGGTATTATGGGGTGCGTGTGGGGAGGTATTATGGGGTGCACATGTGGGGGAGGTTATGGGTGCACTGTGGGGGGGTATTATTGGGGTGCACATGTGGGGGAGGTATTATGGGGTGCCATGTGGGGGAGGTATTATGGGGTGCACATGTGGGGAGGTATTATGGGGGCACATGTGGGGAGGTATTATGGGGTGCACATGTGGGGAGGTATTATGGGTGCACGTAGGGGAGGTATTATGGGGTGCACATGTGGGGAGGTATTTTGGGGTGCACATGTGGGGAGATATTATGGGGTCACATGTGGGGAGGTATTATGGGTGACAAGTGGGGGAGGTATTATGGGTGCACAGTGGGGGAGTATTATGGGGTGCACATTGTGGGAGGTATTATGGGGTGCACATGTGGGGAGGTATTATGGGGGCACATGTGGGGGAGGTATTATGGGTGACATGTGGGGAGGTATTTTGGGGTGCACATGTGGGGAGGTATTATGGGGTGCACATGTGGGGAGGTATTAAGGGGGCACATGTGGGGGAGGTATTATGGGGTGCAATGTGGGGAGGTATTATGGAGTGCACATGTGGGGGAGGTATTATGGGGTCAAGTGGGGAGGTATTATGGGGCACATGTGGGGAGGGATTATGGGGGGCACATGTGGGGAGGTATTATGGGTGCACAAAGTGGGAGGTATTATGGGGTGCACATGTGGGGAGGTTTATGGGGGGGCACATTGGGGGGAGGTATTTGGGGTGCACAAGTGGGGAGGTATTATGGGGGCACATGTGGGGGAGGTATTATGGGGTGCACATGTGGGGGGTATTATGGGGTGACATTTGGGGAGGTATTTGGGGCACAGTGGGGGAGGGATTATGGGGTGCACATGTGGGGTAAGGGTGCACATGTGGGGGAGGAAG